>VUQG01038517.1:18834-29207 GCA_015106755.1 Etia nguti
TAAAGGAGGAATAGGAAGGGAAAGAGTTATAAGAGGGAAAAAATATATGTCTTACCAGAATTATTGAGACCCTTGCTGAAGATGAGCCAAAAAGCTGTAAAAAGTAATGAGCTAATCTTCACTAAGGCCACCAATAATTCTGGAGGGCACAGTAAAACCACGGTAACATGCTGAATTGAAGATGTGCTGTCATGGATATTATTTATATGTGTGGGAGGAGTCACTCTCAGGCCTGGCAGGCAGACAGAAAGACAAAGAAGGGCGGCTGGGTGAGAAAATGTAGCCGTTTCAAAAAACTGAAAAGACAGACAACATGTGGGTTTCCATTATTAACATTATCATAACAAATGTAGCTTTCTTCAGTAACTTCAGTTATCAGCCCAGTAAAAACTCCCGCACCAAAGTGAATGTACGATGTACTATAGGAGAGGGGAGAGAACAAGCAGAGAATGAAGTATTAAGGGCTGTTTTGCTGAGGGCCACTCCAGCTGTTCTTTTAGCTTTGAGATGTTCCAAAGCCTCAGGCAGTGATCATACTGACAAACCCTGAGAACAAATGTACAGTTTTCAACTGATTTATACCCATTAACAGGATGCCCACGGGTACTGAGTGTTGTGCTGAAGAAAGGCTGATTCTTTTACTGAAAATAAGCCAAAAGAAGTTTCAGATGTTTAACAATTACACTAGCCTCTATACCCTTAATGGTAATGGTAAACTGAGACCAGGTTACATTCAATAATTCAGTTTCTTTAACATAAATTCACTACAACAAAGCATTTACCATTACTGTAGTATACCTACTGTTATTGACAAAAGCATTGTATTACTGTAGAAATATTAAATATAGACAGAGTTTTAAGTTATTCAGAAGTATTGGGCTGCCAGATTACAGTTTTTCTGTTATACTGCCTGGAGATAGAAAAAGAGCTAAACCATTTTTTTTCCAACAGGTTTAGTTCAATTCCCTCTGCTGCCTCCTTGAACACAAGCTCTGGCCTCCACACAGCCACATTACCATCAGTGATTATGCCCTTTTTCCCAAAAGCCAACTTTGTGGATCAGACCCCCTTCAACATTTGCTAAATGCCGCTGCTTCACTGTTACTTCTGGCCAGGTATCGGAAACAGCTGGACAAACTACAACAAAGCAAGGCTTTTGGCCCTGATAGTATCGACCCCAAGGTTCTGAGGACTTGTACTAGCCAGTTGTCTGTGATCCTCACAGTCACATTTACAACCCAAGTTTGAACCAGGAAATCTTGAAAAAGCATCCTTTTAGTCCCTGTACTGAAGAGCATCATTAGAGCATCATTATCCTCTAATAGTGCTCCAACACCTTCATCAGCTTCACATGATGAAGATGTTGGAGCAACTATTCTTGGCCCACCTAAGACCAAAGGTCAGAACATCTGTAATCTTCTACATGCTGGAGAGAATGCACATCCTATCTAGAAAGTAACTGCTGCACAGCGAGGATCACCTTCTTTGATTGTGCAATGATTCTGAGATGGTTAGAAGTATAAGTGGCTGGTTTTAGGAGGAGTACAACATAGTAGTGGATGGTTTTGTAGTTGATTTTTTTCCCCTCTGCATGTAAATAAGACCAGAGAGATTTTCATTAGATGAAAGAGGTTGGCTACATGGCCTCTGAATATCCTGGGACTGAATTTTGATGTGGAGGAGTATAGGTAGGAGTTCCCAGCAAACATGACTGAAATCCCAATGAAATCCCTCTGGTCAAAACTGGCTGCAATGTGACAACAAAAACTGAACCTGAAACTAAAATTTGTGAACTTAACACACTGGAGTCTTTCAGTTAGCTCCACCCTGCCTGTGACGTCAGTATCGTGGACTGAGGAATGCTCTTCTTTACAGGATAAGTGGAGGCCTTCACAAGAAGAGGTTGTGGGTTTGAGTCAAACTTGTTGGGAACCTTAAAAAGTAAAAATAAACATCTTGTGTTTTATCCTAATCAACATAGTAGAAAACAAATTTTCAACACAAATTTTTTTTCTCACTAGAAAGTCTAAAAATGATGTCTTGGCAACATTGAAGATATAACTCAAACCAACATCAGGGGAATGTCTGCGATGTCAGTTCAACTTTTTGGAACTATTTTTCAATCATGACTAAAGGTTCAGAAAAGACAGCCAGCTGATGTTAAGGTGCTTGCTGGGTTGCTGTGGTCTGCTGAGGGAGCAGTATTGGAACTGTAGTTGTACAGACTGAATAAATTAATCAGGAAGGCTGGGTCTGCCATTTGTTGCAAACTGGACTTATAAACTGGAATAAAATGTACTATATGACTGCACATTCTGATGCTTAACGCATCTATTTAGACAGAAGCTTTTTTTGTTCAATTTCACAATAAAGAAAAACTGTCAAACTTTTTAACAGAAAGATTTATCAGACAATATAGTGCCACATTAATGCCTATGGGCAATTTAGAATCACTAGTCAAGGATGTGGAAGGAAGTTGGAGTACCTGGAGAGAATCCAAACTCAGGACTTTCCTGTTGTAAGGCAACAGTGCTAACCACTGTGTCAATGTGCAGCAAACAGTTGTTTGTTTCTGTGTGTTAGCCCTGCGTCAGATTGGTGATCTGTCCAGGGTGTATCCCACCTCTATGGTAGCTGGGATAGGCTTCAGCCCCCCACCACCCCATCCTCCCCTCGTGACCCTGATAAGGATTAGCGGAAGTGAATGGATGGAATATAGTGCAACTTTGGATTCTTAAAGCAAACCATAATAAAATACAACCAATAAACAACCAATTCACTAATAATCAGAGCCAGCACCTTGTTGGGTTTTTAAATCCCTACCTTTTAATTCCTTAACTGCCTTAATGAAGTCTAAACACTGAAGTCTAAAGTCTATACCCTGAAACTTCCCTACCCTGGTTATAGGTTGGCTCTCAGAGGTATTAGTATGAACAGTGTCCATCTGTACCTACTATAAATGATTCTTTTTAACAGCAATTTGTTCCACTCTAGGCTAATCACTACGATACTGATAGGGAGCCTTGTGGGTTACTTTTGTTGAGCACAGCTGCTATAGTTGCCTCAGATTAAGAGCAGTTATACTATATTTCATCTGTGACCTGTGGTCATGTCGGAGCAAATGAAAATGAAGAATCTACAGCAATACTAGCATAATAGGAGGAAAAGAGTCACAAAAGCTAAAGATAATATCACCAGGCACTAATGCACTCTCAGTTGGGCAACTCTTCAATTTAATAATATGCTCTAGACCTGCTGTTCTCACACTGTGGGAATGGCCCCCTGGGGTGCATGAAGTAGCTGCAGAGGCGATTGGATGACTGGGGAAAACATGCAGTGACACTAAATTGAATGAATATAATGAACAAGAATTTGTTGATGGTAGCCGGCCTGACCTTTATTCCACTAAAATTTGACTTGGATGCTTTTTGAGAAACCGCTTCCCTTCATTGTTAATAACTGAAAAAAAAAAATGTTTTGTGGTGCATGACCTCCCTTTGGCTGTTGAATGGGACATGCCATTAGATATTAAAGCAATAACTATGTATGGTCTGATAATGTCCGCATTAGATTTTTCTGTATGAAATCAGGATCCACTCATGTCAAATGTGTTCCTTTTCATCCTCACTCTTTTTTCACTCATGCACCTTCTTCCTCCCCCCTCCCTGTTGTGCTTCTTTCTCCTTTCATTAGCAGAACAGGAAATGGGCCCTCTACTCCCCAGGGAAAGCTATCAAAACATAATAATCTGCCTTTTCTCACCTCTTTTTTTTGGTCTCTTCAGCTGTCTTTCTCCCGCTAGCACTTCTTCTCTCTCACCTTTATAGATGATGGATGATTAGTCAGGAGAAGAGGATGATGATGTTGAAACTGGCAATGTTAACAATGACCTTATAAAGAAGATGCAAAGCATCAACATTTACTTTTCTATTACAGGTGCTAATGAAGTTGTACACCTTAGGCACCACTCTGTATGCAAAATAAAGTCCATTTAAAGAGAAACGACAATAATTAACACTGCGTGAAAGAGAAAAAAACTATTAATTTCTGAGAGACATTTGCTCTATCATTAAAAAATGCCAAGTAACAATTTGTATTGGGAGGTCTTTCTTAAAGAGTAATTATTGTAAGTGCATTGTGGGAGCATGAAGCAGTAGCCTTGACTCTCTTTTTTTCTCTGCAGTGGATACAGATGGGATGCATGCATAGATAAACAGTACCTTGTACCCTGCGGCCCCTTAAACACATAAACACCGCTCTATTTAGAAACACAAAAGGTAATGTTAGCAGACGGCTCGCAAACCGCCCAGAGACAAATCAAAGTGGAGGTAATGATGTTGAACACTCAACCTGTATTCCCCTCCACACAATAATTAATGTAGATATAAATGAACATGACGCAGGGACACATGCCCTCATGGTGGTAAATGCAGAGGGTGGAAGTCTTTCAAATGGATAAGTGTCCTTTTGAAAAACTTTATTCATTGAGGGTGTAAATATCATTTAAAGATAAATTCAAATGATGTGTGAAAATTGATAAATGTTTATCTCTGGCTACCCTGAGTAAAGACAAGTTTCTGCTCATTGTTGTGTAACTTAAGATTGTGTAGAGTGTACAAAAAGCACTGGCTTTTTACACCTCTCTCTTAATGGCATTTTAAAACCTGAAATACTGCTGTTTTGCCTTTCTCAGTGCATCACAACAACACCAGAAAACAAATTTCTTTCTCATTATTAATGTGGTTACATTTGCACTTAGGTTAAGGTGAGTCAGTGATGACAATTACAGTAAACAATGCTCATGTCACTGAGCATTTGCAGTGGGCATCAATTATGCACTGTAGGCGTATGTGCACATACTTCCCTCACTATGCAAAATTGAGAAACTTGTCTGCAGACAAGAAGGTGGATGATTGTGACACCAGCCACTCTTCTTAGTTATCAGTTTGCTCATCCTCACCTTTTTTCCCCACTTCTTGTTCCCTCCCTCCAGAGAGCAAAATGAGACAGCCTTCATTTAAATGCCAATTAAATATGATGTTAACACAGTTGCATTGTCTATTTAATGGTTTATTATGGCCCTGTTTAATGTCAGATAAGTATAGCAATCTTTATGGCAACTCTTTAAAGTTGTAATGAAGGCCATTATGCTTGTATTTCTTAAAAAATATTCACAATATGACAAGAAAGTACAGATTTATATTTTTCATTTATCACACAGCCACATGTGTTAAAGGGTAAAAAAGTTGGATCTCAGTTGTGTGTCACACTTCTTTTATACAGCAAACGACAAGGGACGCCCTTAAGTATCTTAAACCTTTGGGCTTTGTCAGGTGTCCTGTGTCCCGTTGATGCATTTTAGGACAACAGACATGCTTGAAGCACACTGAGGTTATAGGAGGAGGTGAAAGGGCAAAATATAGAGAGATAACAAATATGAAAAATAAGAAAAAACCCAAGTGGAAGTAGTCTCTCCGAAAGCTAACCCTTGAGATTACTTCGGTCACAATTTCCCATAGTTTGGATGGCAGATGCCGACTTGGCTCAAACACTACTACTGTACTTACTTGGAAAACATGCAACACAAACCGTAAACGAAGAGCATTCTCCTTCAAAGTAAAAGTTACCAAATGGTCACAAGCAGATCTCTAGGCATGTGGTGTTCTTTTTAACAGCCTCAGTGTAAACCATGTACATTCCAGTTTCTGTGTTTTTATTGGATTGTGTGCACATAGTTGTGTAGGATGATGAGTACAACTATAGTAACAGTAGATTTTATGGATGAATACAAGGGCACAAATGGAGTTGCACTGGTGCGCATATACTTTTAAATGATGCTAAAGTGTCCTGCCAGCTGTGTGGGCACGCTTCTAAATGACTGTTCAGTAGGCAGTAAATAAATGCTGCTGGTATTCAATAGTCATGCAAAGCTTCTGTGTTCTGTTCAGCTGAGAGACTGAGGTTAGCTCTGAAGTTATTAACAGCTTCAACCTGGAGCTTTAGAGCAATTACAGCAAGAAACCTATGTAGAGAATGAAGCACAGTCATTCCAACAAACATCTGAGTGTTGTTGGATTGAGCTAGCAAAAGTCAAAGTTATTTCACTTGTATTGTACAGAGATTGCAAACAGATGCCTAGAATTGCTGTTAAATACTGAATTTAAATGGATATTTGAGTCATAGTAAATTTTTATTTTTATAGTTGAGTACATGGAATTAAAAAACTCTCCAGTGTGAGGATGATACTCTTAGGCAAGCACATGTGAACTGAATCAAATATAATCTCACAAATAGTTATTTAGGTCAATTGCAATTGGTTTTCATGTGACCCAGTCCTGGAGACCTGTGAAGATGGCACTTTTAGTCTGGAAAAAAACTAAAAACATGCTAATGGCTTTGAGTAATGAAGAAAAAATTTAATTATATAATTGAGATATCTGCTTTGTTTTCACTAAAGTGAAAAAAGACGAAGAATACCCAGTGAATTATTTATGCAGTACACTTGGAATCAATTTTCTGCTGTTAAAGATCTCAGGAAAAAATTTTACGTGTCTAATAATTTACATGGACTTCATTTTTAATGCAGTTCTTGCAAATTGTTTAATTCCAGCATCACTGCACTTTCTTTCCTCTAAAAGAAATGCAGTAAGTGGAATCTCCTCCCTAGTGATTTTTCAAGAGATTTTTAGATTTATTTTAAGCTATAAATTAGAGATAGAAGAACAACCCTACTGTATTTTTCTAACATATTCTTCACATATCCAAAGAGAGACTGAAAGAGTGAAAATGAAACATTCAACAATTGCTTTTGGAAAGTAGTGGGAAAAAAATCTGGAAACTTTCAACTGTCACCGATGCCTGGTTTTAATTGGCCGACCACCATCTTGACTGAGGGCAGATTCTCTTGATTACCCTGGGAAATCTTGAATTTCAACTTTGTGTTTGAGTGCTTTGATATGCAGCTATAACGGCCTCTACTGAAAGGGCTTCCCTTCAGATGTTAGATCTGGCTGCAAGTATTTGCTTCCATTCTGCCACCAGAGCATTAGTGAAGTCAGCAACTGATGTACAAGGCCTGATAGACAGGCGACCTTCTAAGTTATCCCAGAGGTGTATCTGGTCTTAAAGTCTGATGTCATTAGCCGTTTCTGGGTCCAAACTCCGCTTTAGGTCCCAAAGTCAAACAAACACTGCAGCATCATTAAGGCTGTCTAAATTCTTTCATCTTTAATAAAATGAAATGTGTGACAGCTCTACCAGGTGTAACCATGAGGTTAAACATCCAGGCTTCCATGAAAAACAGGATTTATGAAATTTAACGGAGTTCGAAGTTACCAGGAAGTTAGCACGCTAGTTTCCATCTAAAGATGATACACCATGCTCTGACTGAGGGATTTCTGAAAAATTAAAACATACAGCTCGCTATCACCTCCAACATAAATGAAGACAGAAAACTAAACAGCAGTGACGGTTGTGTCATTTACTGAAAATGGGCTAGCTGGTATGTAATGATGTGCTACGTGGTGGCTAGCTACACAGCTATGGTTAGCATAATATAAACACATTAGCACAGTGAAGCTGGAGGATGAACGCTAATGTTTTTCCACTCAATAAAAGTTAGCAATTGCTTGGCAGGATGAGGTAAACTGACCAAAATTCAGTCAGGAGAACAACTGAGATAATCCATCCACAATACGAGGTTATTCATTAATATACTGCTGCATGGGCTGGGCTGTAGTTACATCGTAAGGTTTTCCCACATTCACACCTTACTGTTGCCTCCCCCACATCCTTTTCATTCCTCACCACCTCATCTTCTTTCACCTTCCCTCACCTAACTAATCATTAGCTGTGGCCAGACAGACATAAGATAAGACAGGTTCAGATAAGACTGATGCTTACGCCTCTGTCTTTTCCCCCCTCAAAACCACCCCACTCCCACTCCGTCACCATCTTCATCATTTCCCACACCTAACTAAGCCTCATCATTAGCTGAAGTCTGCTAGGCATCACACGGAACCTGCTTCATTAAGATTGGAGTTTGGCATTTGCTTTCCATGGGGCATCTCTCCTTTTCCTGTTTCTCATTCTATTTGATTTTTTTTTTAACTACAGGCAGCTAGACCTCCACTCACAAGACTCAATGATGAATGGATGCTGCCTTAACTATAGCAGCATAAAGATCCATCCATTGTAATCAGAGTTATAACTGCTTTTTTCCCACTTGCTGAACTGCTGCACCACAAGACTTTGTGAAAGAACAGTCAGGGTTTGCCTCTTAGTTTGGCAGGAGCATGAGTGAATGATAAAGAGTGCATACACTGAAGAAATAAACCTTGCAGCCGCGTGTTGTACTCATTATATAAACACCATTATCCTGCAGCCATTTGACAGACATTTCAACTTTTGGTCAAAGTGGGAAATTTTAACTTTCCAATTTACAACTTTCCAACTGTCTTTTTTTGCACCTCTAGCAAAAAAACATCTGTAGTAAATCTACAATATATTGCCTTTACACTCATCTCGACTTCAGTGACATCCCATTCTCAATCCATAGGGTTTAATATGATGTCAGCCCACCCTATGCAGCTAATACAGCTTCGGCTCTTTTGCAAAGGCTTTCCACAAGGTTTTAATGTGTGTTCATGGGAATATTTGACTATTCTTCCAGAACCACATTTGTTTGGTCAGACACTGATGTTGGACGAGATGGCCGTCCTTGCAGTCTCTAATTCATTACAAAGATTTTCTATGGAGTTGAGATCAGGACTCTGTCCAGGCCAGTCAAGTTCTTCCACACCAAACTCACTCATCCATGTTTTTATGGAGCGTGCTTGTACACCGGTGAAAGCAGGAACTGGATGCATCTGCTCCATGAAGCTCTCTACGCTCTGTTCTTGGGATAATCTGAAGACCACATGAAGTTTGGAGGTCTGTAGCAACTTACTCTGCAGAAAGTTGGCAACCTCTGTGCACTATGAGCCTTAAGATCTGCTGTTGCTGGTGTTCTCAGTTGCTTCCACTTTATTATAATACCACCAACAGTTGACAAGTAACAAGGAAATTTAATGACTGGACTTGTTGCGCAGGTGGCATCCTATCATTGTACCAAGCTGGTATTCACTGAGCTCCTGAGAGCGCCCCCGTTCTTTCACAAATGTTTGTAAAAACAGTCTGCATACATTGTACGCATGCGAAAAGGATTAGATCACCTGATTTAAATGGTTTGGATGGATGAGTGAATAATTTATTAATATAGTGTATAAGTTTAGTGCCCTAGCAGTTGTACTATTGGGATATCTGTGTTGGTGTGTTTTTCTCTTTTTTTCTCCCTTGCCTTAGGTACCACACTTTGCACCTGACTCCACTCAGCAATTAGAGTAGGCAGCACTTAAGCTGAGGGAGAAGAAAGACCAGTGCCACTAAATTTTTGTTTGTAGTGTCTGAGTGGTGTGATCATGATCACCTGTGTGAAGCAGTGTGGGTTTTGCTATACTTTTAACATGCCCCAATTTTTTTTTAACCGGCTGCTATGTTTCAGTGTGTTCTCTCTTTATGGTGATAGTGACTTGTCTGTCTCTTTGAGATTGTTGTCTCTCAGTTCTGCCTTGTCTTCTTTTCCATGCCAGGACCTTGTTGTTTTCCTCAGGAAACACTGGAGACCTGGGGAAGTGTAAGAAAGGTGCTACAGTTACTTAGGGTAAACATCCATCCATCCATCCATCCATCCATCCATTCCCCCGCTTATCCAGTTCAGGGTTGTGGAGAGCTAATAAATAGAAACACCACATCTCTACATGTACTCACATTCACACCAATTAACCTAACCCCATGCATGTTTTTGGACTGTGGCAGAAAGAGAACTCAGTGATAACTTACACAGATATGGGGAAAACGTGCAAACTCCACACAGAAAGGCCATAGCCTAGATTCGAACCCAGTATTTCTTGTAGTATTTCATGCTATAGTGGACTTTTTATTTTTGTCTGGGTTAAACATGGTAAAAGTTACATGATGTCACAGAGAGCGGATAGCGGTAATCTCAGGAAAAGACCTTTTGGCTGTGAGAACTGGTGTTAGATGTTCTAACCGTCGGTTTTTTAGGGCAGCCTTAAACAAATTCCTTCAGACAGATCACGAACAATGTAAGAGTTCACACTTCCCACAATCCAGCTCCTCAATAGAAAACTTACCCACAAATTAGGATATATGTAAAGGTGAAGATAAATCTACACACAAGACGCAGCAATCAAACTTTCTTAAAAGACATACTGCCCAGTTAGAGGGGAGGGCATTATTATAAATATTAAGAATTATTACTGCATGACTTTTATGTTCAAGTCAAAAGAAAAAGCCACACAAGCCACCTTTTA
>VUQG01038517.1:32586-65994 GCA_015106755.1 Etia nguti
TTTAAACTGTGCCAAATCTGAAGGAAACCACTGGGTGTTTGCTCTGATATTGTACCATGAACTCAGTATCTATATATTTAATATCCATTAGTGCATAATGTCTGAGGACCAAGTTCACTAGGTATTAAATACCACATAACACCAAACAAGACCTGCGATTTTGAACATGTTCTGACCCATGCAATTATCAGTCACAGTATTGTATGGGTTCTAATACATAGTCACAGTTACCAAGCAGGCACTCATTTTCTTCATATTTTATGGCAATGGATACCCAGTTAACATAACATTCCCCTTCAGACCACTTTGCTTGGTTTCCCAGGTTAAGCGTCTTGGGTTACCATAGTGTTCCACAACAGCAAAGTATTTCTGCAAACCTTGTGGAGTCTGTTTCAGACTCAGGACTCAGGTTTAAAATGTGACATATAGTACAGAGTGTGTTTCAGTGTGGTGTCTATGGTTTCTGAGCAAGCAAGCATGATGGCTTTGGGTTAAAAAATGACTTTTCCTGCCTCCTTATTTGTTTTACACTCCATGGGAGGTGGTATGAGATAAAATGTTTTTGACTTTGCTTCAGTCCATTTCAAATGAACTTTGGTCCAGAGAAGATGGAGGCATTTCCATTCACATGTGACTTTGTGATTTCCATGACAGAATCATCTCCTGTTTTAATGCAGCGCTGCACAAGGACTCGAAGACAAGAAGCATCCAATATTGATGTCCGTCCCTTGCGCACAGAGATTTCTCCAGATTCTCATAACCTTTTGATGATATTTTGTACTGAAGATGATGGGATTATATATAAGTCTTCCTAATTCTTATGTTAAAAACTTTAATCAGAGAGAGGTTAATCAGTTTTTTGCAAACTGATGAAGCTCTGCCCACCATTTATGAGCTTAAAAAAATGAAATTCAAAATGAGCTAATATTGCATTATATTGTTATATTGGTACATTTTCTCTGTTTCAAATATGTCAACACTTTTTCAATTCTGAATAAAATATTTTTTTGGAATTACAGTCATACTTGGTTGTAGCTACTGAGAACTTAACTGCATATGTGATTTGATTTAGTCTCTTAAAATCACCTTTTAGAAAATAAAAAACAGCATGTGCACTCCCCTCCTTTATACATGCGTGCAAACAGTGAAGTCTATGTATGTATGTTTTATAGATATTCTACAATTGGAATAAATATCTCATAACTGTTTAAATGTGTCCCACAAGTGTACTGAAAGGGTATAACTACTGTTTATATTGCAGGAAGCTCAAGCAGTGCAAGGTTTCTGAATGCTAATCTTGTAATTAGAGAATGCAACGCCCTAGTGTTACAGATTGATCTTGTTATAAGTGAGGAGACTCAGTTATCACACTCCAACCTAGAGGCTGA
The DNA here is from genome assembly GCA_015106755.1 of Etia nguti. NCBI lineage: Eukaryota > Metazoa > Chordata > Actinopteri > Cichliformes > Cichlidae > Etia > Etia nguti. Next base: position 33,975 of record VUQG01038517.1, read on the forward strand.
AGAAATGAATTGTGTTGGTTTTCAGCACTGACTGAGGTCTGGCATCAGTGAAGCGTGCAGAATCTGTGACATTTGCACAACATAGACAGTTATTTAGGGATACAGTTGAGGGCAATTCAGAGCTTTAAAATAAAATAAAGTAAAACATGTGCTGCCAGTTGACATTAATGGGAGAATCAGCTGGCCACACCCACAGTAAATGTATAATGATAGGTTCTACACATAAAATCCAAGACTTAGCAATGTCATAGCAATGGGACACTGTAGAAGGGAACTGAGGGTCATTAGTTCTTTATTTTTAAGTTGCCATGTTTTCTCAGTTTTAGTTGGATATATATTAAAAATCTATTTTCTTAGAAAGTGTCGTTTTTCTAAAGAAGATTTGTGTTTTTTCCCCTTCAAATTAAATACATTAAAATATGAAAATTTAAATATTTTTAATTAAAAATAACTAATAAAAACAAAGTCAGAAATTAAAGTGGTCCTTTTGACTTCTGAAGTCGTTGCAGGTGTGATGCGTTTATTCCTCTGCCATAATCTGGTACTGTGTGTAAACAAAAATATCCAGCAGAAACTGCATTTACATGAACGAGGAGTGAGGAAACATGTTCAAATATGAAAAATGTTGGAAACCTGCACTGCCCGTAAGCACATTAATAATATCATCAGACAGACAGAATGACCACCCTCAGAGCAAGCAGCAGCCCTGTGGTTTTGGTGAAGGGCATGCTGACAGAGATAAACACTGTGGCTATGTAGTGACCTGACCTGCAAGCAAGCAGGATGGTCACTTTACCCACATGAATAAACGTCTCTCTGTACCAGTTAATGTGCACCACACAAGCACAATGTCACCCCCGAATTCATGCAATGTATCTCTTATGCTGGACAAGTCCTTGAGTCTGTGTAGGTGTGTGTGTCACCTTCATGCATCAGTCTATGTTGCAGAGCACAAGACAATGGGAATAATTACCTCAGATTTGATGTTCTCAGATCATGTGCCAGTTGTCAGCAATGAAAGCCTGCAATAAACAGAAAAGACAAAAAAACATAAGCTGAATCAACCATCAGTGTCATCCGCATGAGAAGGGGCAGGTCCCTGCCTGCCACACAACAGAGACTGGGATAATTAGAAGAGCGAGTTACTGATTGGTGCATTTGTCTACATCAAAGAGAGCTAAGTACCAAATGAAGCAGCTGGGCAGGCTTTACATGGAGGAACAAAACAGACACAATAATGGAGATATTGCATGAAAAAAAAATGGTGACGAGCAAATAACCTCATATCAGATTCGGCTCACATGTGAATTGGCAGCTTAATCGTGGTCTGTGTCACTTTGCAAAACACCACAATGTTTATCATCGGGTGCACTGGGTATATACTTCAAAACTTGAGAGGACTCGTGTGGAAAAGTGGTTACAAAATGGGAATGTTGCATGAAGAATAGTGGTCAGTCTGGGAGGCATCCTGGGAAGCTGTGAGAAAGAAGGGTGTCTGTAATTTTGACTTGTTACTTTCCTAAACAAGCACCATCTGACTGCTCAGTGTGAGGCTGCCACAGCAATGAGCAGCTCCCTGGTGGGAATCAATGTAATGGGAATAGCGTGACACGGTGCACGAGGGCAAAAAAACTGTACATCATTTGGGATAAGGGAGACGGGTGAGGTATGTAGAAGACTGTTCTTTAAGAATAATGCAGAATTTGCTCTTTCAGATGTTAGTTGCAAAGTGTAAAATGGACACGATGGATCGGCGTGTCTTTTACACGCTTTGCTGTGGTATCGGGCTTGCTGCCCAGAGTGCTGATTCAAAGACAAGGGACCTAATATGAAATAGTCAGTCAATTTTCTTCTTTTTTTTCTCCCAGCATCTGATTCTTTCTTCTGTTTATACAGAGATATCCATCCAAAAGTATCAGATAAAAAGGTAAGCAACTCGAGGGGCAAGAAAAAAGAAGGAGTTGAAAAATTAAGCCAACCTGGAAGTGGCAAATACTGCATTATCTCTAGGTTCCAAATTGAAGTCAATCCACATAAACTCCAGTGTTAAAATGGCAAAATGTGCATGATTAGAAAGCATATTTACAGCCTGGCACTGCGACCAAAACAGTTGTTGAAGATTGAAAATGCATTTTGACATCAAGGTGGCTACGTCCACGTTTTACACTGTCTATGAACAGACCCAAGGATCCATTCGGACTGACCTTTAGGTTGGGGGAGAGCTAAAATGTTAGAGTTCACTGTCAGGAGCAGGGCTCACATACTGTCGTTTTTGAACTGTCCCATGTTAACAAGCCTGATGGCCACTGTCCTCTTTAGCCTGAATTTCTCGGTGTCCATGATAGCAAACTGCTGAACAGTCTTACACTTTTCCTGATGCTGTCTTAAATGAACTTGGGGCCCAGAGAAAAACACGCAAAAGCAATTAACAAATTAACTGTGAGACATCAACCAAATGTTTTTATATATTTTATGCCTCTGCTCCAAATTTTCTAAAACATGTTGCATGGATTACATTCAGAAATATTTCTAATAACGTCTTTAAGCTATTCTCTGTGAAATAAGGCTTATCTTTGTGGAAATTAAGTGATACCCAAATCACTTCATTCAATTTCAAAGCACCCCAACTTCTCTAATCACAGTGTTTAATTTCTATACAAACCTAAAAAGTTTGCTTTCTTCCTTCTTTATCAGTTTTTTGGTTAAAATAATTCATAATTGAACTGCTCTTTTACATCTCTATTACATATAATCAAGCTGAATGAAAAATGCAGATGGGTTAGGGGAAAAATATCCCAAAACCATAGCTACACATACTAAAGGTGCAGATATTACAAAAGAATATACCCATTTTTATTAACTTAATTAACATAACAAAACATCCACTAACTTCCTACCAGTTACTGTATATCAAATAATTGACCTGAATATCAGATAAATATATTTTTGTTTCCTGTGTTTATTTGCTTTTGTTCCAAGTGTGGACACAGTCGCTCAATTTTTTTGTCCTTTAGGTGTTCTGTTTCAAGGCAGCGCTTATCAGTGAGGGATGCTGGGAGTGGATGAGTCCATACTGGAATCACTGATCAGCCATCAATCAGCCATCTGTCAGGTTATCCATCAACTAAACAGAGGGGAAGTAAATGCTGAGTTCATTTGTCTTCACTGGACTTGTATGTGAAGTCAACATGGCAGCAACTTGAAGAGACATAAGATGAATGAAGGTGAATAGAGCCACACACACAAACACACACACACACACACACACACCATCCTATTATCCAGACCTAACAACTGTAATACTTGCCACAGTAGTGCCTATACTGGCAGGTAATCTGTAACAATTACTGTCATTGAATTTCGACCTTGATAAAGATATTTGTGTCACAACGCTGGTCAGTGAAGAATGTGAGACGTGTGTGTGTCTGGGTGTGTGTGTGTGGGAGTGTGCATGTATACTGGGTACTTTTATCCCTAGAGTAAAAAAAGTACAAGTCCATTTAGACTTTGGGAGTTAAAAGAGTTTTGTGACGGCATCTTTAAATTGCTGTTTAAGGTGTGTGACTTGATTTTAGAGAAAAGGATGGTGTCACATTGATACACTGGTAGTTTCATGCAGGTTCCCGGTTCATAGCTCCTGATCAGCTAGACGCTTTCCGTGTGTAATGAGCACATTCTCCCTTCCTCATGCACTCCTCACAGGGCTAACTCATCTCTGTGTTAGCCCTGTGATGAACTGGTGATCTATCTGTGGTGTACCCTATCTTTTCCAAAAATCAGATGGGATGTGCTCCAGACCCACTGTGACCATGAATTGGGTAAGTGGTTGAGAAAGTTGATGGACACATGAATAAAATTTGGTTAAGCTTAGCAACTGTGTGAATGTCATCAGTATTGAAGATTACATGAAAAATACCAATAATAATGTTTATTTTCAACCCTCCGACTCTATGAAAGAAGTTTTCAGCAACCAGCGGTACACAGATTAGCATCCTGATCCTGGTCTCATGTGTTAGTTAAATAAAGTGGTTCTCCAGCCTAAAGAATGCAGTTTTTTGAGGGAGACATCACAGATTACAGACCTGAAAACCCCATCAGCTGGATGCTGGTTTCATCCGACCCCAGCAATTTCTCCCAAACCTTCTCTGAAACATTTTGATTTTTACTGGCAAACTTAAGACAGGCCTGTACATGTGCCTCTTTGAACAGGGGGACCTGGCATTGCAAGATGTCAGTCTATAACAGCATCATGTGTTACCAATGGTGTTCTTGGTGACTGTCTTCAGATCATTAACAAACTCCTTTTGTCTAGTTTTGAGCTAATCCACCACCTTTCTCATGATCATCCTCACCCCATGAGACAAAATCTTGCATTGAGTTCCAGCATGAAGGCTATTGATGGTCATTTTATATTGCTTCCACTTGCAAATATTGTCACCTTCTCACTAAGCTTCTTGTTGATGGTCTTTTAGCCCATTGTGCAGGTCTACAGTCTCAACACTGATGTCCTCTGACAGCTCTTTGGTCTAGCCCTTGGTGGTAGAGAAGTTGGAATGGAAGAAATTAATTCTGTGGATAGGTGTGCTTATAAATGCTTAAAGAAGTGATTTGCATGTCTTTGAGTGATATAACCAGCATATAATGTATTTTTTCTGGATTTTTGGTTGATCTCTCAATGACAACAAAACTACCCTAAAAATTATAGACGGTTGGTTTCTTTGTACAAATTCAGCAAAGGATCAATTATTTCCTTCACTGTATACAGTCATAGTAAAAATAAAGCATACATGTGTCTCTTGGTGCATGTTTGCAATTTATATTGTTGCAGGAGGTCATTCTCTAACCTGGTAGGTAGGCATGTTACACCAAAAAAAAAAAAAAAAACTTGAAGTATATCTACAAGTGTTTTTTCTCGAGATGAATCTGAAGAGAAAAAACTGCAGTGAAGTTGTTCCACAATGAATTCACCTAAAGAACTGTCAGCAGTTTCTCATGGGAGCAATATAACACCACACAGAGCCCCCTTGAAACATTCACACACTTGCAGTCTGTTGTAGCTAACCTCTGTGTTGGAGGAATGTACACAACAAAATGCTGTACTACTATTCTCAAGTAACTTTCTGCTGAAAGGAGACAAAGATAATTTTCTCAGCAGGAGGGAAAACAAGTGAAGTAGTCAGACTGGTTGAGTGGCTCATCCTAGGCAATGCTTTAGATCATATTCTGTTATCCACAGTCCAACAGACACCCTGTTACTTCTTTCACAGACACCACCTCTGAAGGTATTTCAGCAATTGAGTGTTTTCAAGAGCAATCATACCATCTGAGACAGCAGGCAAAACATACACCTCCAACTCTCTAAATGGGTTCTAGTGGAGTTAGCTAAGAGACTTCTGGGTTTTTGTTGTTGCTGTTATCCGAAAGGACAACTGCTGAACCTTTGCTGAGTTTTTCTTCTGAAATAAGGAGATAAAAAAGAAAACAGTGAAGAGAATGTAAAATGATTATTCGGTCAACACACAGTCCAAGCTGAACTGCATAAAAGAGGAAGCACCTGAGGGATATATTACGAAGAAATTTTGACATAGCACAGTTCTTTCTTTAGCTGGCTTGAGAAATCCTAAAACCACAGTCAGAGAAAACAGCTATGACAATAGCAGTTACCAACTTTCTTCATTAAGCCCAGCTTTCCGCTTCAGGTTCAGGTTCAGCCCACATAAAAAATGAACGTGCACAGGAAATTAATGCTGCAGAAAATCATGAATCTGGTGATTTAGAATACAGAGCGATAAAATAAAAATTTTAAACTGAGTTAATTATTCTAATGCTGCTGTTTATTTCTAAGATGATATTAGAGCTCTGAAACTTTGAATTTGACACATTAACGTTACTGTCCCGCATAATAAACCAGACATGAAAGTCACTTTAGTTTGTCGCTCAAAGTGAAATTAATTTCATTGATTCAGTCTGCATTCTGGGCGATAAATAAACTGATTGGTTTTATAATCTGGAGATGCAATTCCAACATTGTAGAAGAGACTTAGCAGCAGACAAGAATGACCTATATCAGTATCTATACATTTTCTCCATCACGCAATGAATATATATACAATGACAACACAACGGACAGTATGCACTGCCAATCATTCGAGGCTTAACAAGTTGCATGTTTAAAACGTACTGACCCACCAGAGAATCTGTATTACCCTTAGGACATGCTGTAAATAAAAGAATTAGTAAAAATTTGGCACTCCCACCCCATTTGAAACTGAAAGCCAGAACATAAGCTGCTCCTAAACCAGGTTATGTGTTCAGCATAAGGTACCGCTAAGATTTAGCCAGGTAAAAACAGATCCACTTTCGTAAGATAGAACTATCTGACTTTAACCTCAACATAGCTCACTGACTGATTAATCTTGTTTTATAGTACACCCTTCAATTCAGTTTAATTCAGTTCAGTTCAATTCAATTTTATTTATACAGTGCCAAATCACAACAACAGTTGCCTCAAGGTGCTTTATATTGTGAGGTCAGGACCCTACAGTATTACAGCGAAAACAGAGAAGACCACAACAATCATATAAAACCCTATGAACAAGTGGGAAGGAAAAACTAGGGTGAGGGGAAGAAGACAGGACAAAGACATGCTGTGGAAGAGAGCCTGATATTAATAATACCTAATAATGAACCGCAATCGAGTTCAAAAAGCAACACCTGGGAAATAAGTTGCAGGATGGTAAAAAAAGAATACTTGAATAAAGGTTAGGGAGATAGAGTGTTTGTTTCTTTAAATCTATATACATATGCATTGGAGAGCTGTCACATTGTGTTGCATTATATTCTACAGGTTTACATAAGATATTTACACAGAAGGCACTTCTATCAAATGCCTTTCCAAAGCAAACTGGCCTTTAAAAGTAATTTTAACCTTAAATTCCATCTTCTTTTAACTTTGTTGATTCCAGTTTATTAGTGGGTGGTGATATTTGGACCTTGAATGGAGACAGCTCCCATATTTGTTTGTGCTGTTAACAGATGTTGATGCAGACTTATGATCTAACTCTTTAAGTCCTTGAGTGAAACATTTGCTAATTAACAGTTTAGCAAACATATTCATAAATAGATTGTGAATGCTATTTTAATAGATATATATAGATTGGTTTATCGAAGTTTCTTAAAATGTACTTTAAAAATATGGCAAAAGAAATGGCTGTGACTGCATATCATTGATTTACTAAATCAAGTTACATACAGCTCAATTCAAATCACAAAGAGGTCCTCATAGTTAAACAGTATGTGTTCCTTGCCATTTTCTTTCACACATGTGCCAGTAAAAACCTTTCATGATTTTTAATCTACCATCTCTGTGGGTAAGTTTAATCAAGCTTGGAGACTAATATCCATCATCACTACAAACAGGAAAATAATGCCAACATGGTTAAAAGAAAATCTAAAATGCTGAGTGTTGTTATAGTAAAAGAAAAGTACTTGAGCTACTCTTCTCATCCCATGGCTTACCAAACTGTTACAGGGCAACGAAAATGTAAATACTGAAAGCATATTGCAAAGTAATGTGAAATAATAAAATTGGTATCTATTGTGCAGTACTTCCTCAGCTGAAACAAAAGAGAAAAAATGTAAATATATACAAAGAGTGAATTTTCTAGTGAACACACACACAAAAAACATTACTGCAAGCAAAACCAATGTTGATGCTTCAGAAAAAGTGATAATGCTTGTTGCAGCAGCACAAACATGACATTGGTTACAGGATGGTGAATTTAAAAAAGAGTGGCTTAGGTATGGCTAACTGTCCTGGTTACACATTTTAAAGTAACATATTTCTTTCAAAGAGTGGGACAGCAACAATTTCTTAGTTTTAACTACACTATATGAAGTGTGATCAAAGCATTCTGAGAAAAGGTTTATAGAAATCAAAAGTCAGGCCTGACTTAAAGTTGGCCGACGTCAAGTTCAGCTATTTTTGATTTCTCACTGGAACTCCAGTTTTGTCCGGTTGCACTTGTGCCTCTGCGATTGGCAGTAGATGCGCTCCAATCTGTCAATACTTCACCTTGATTTTTATTTTTGGAATGTAGGCAAAGTTGCAGACAGCCAAATCTGATAAATGATCCAGGTGGTGAGCAAAGATTATGTTGGTATTGCCAAAAAAACTGGCCAAACTGGCAGAAGATAGCACACTGACATGCACCAAAGTTCCTGCTGCCTCCTCTGAATGTTTTCCCTTGAGTCAGGATGTAAACTCTGCGTTGACAGACTCACCCTGTGGAGAAATTCAAGGTACTCACAGGGATGAATGTCTAAAAACTGTAGACTTTTCAACTGCAAACTCCTTAAAATTGCTAGGCTGTGGATGTAATCCGGCTCTTATCAACGATGAGCGCAATGAATAAGCAACAATCCTCCACACAAAAGTACATGTATGCTGTCTGCATTTGAGGTTCATGGAGAACTGGCACAGAGCACAGTACATGTTCTTGGAATTAGCTTTCCATGGAGCGATCTAAGACCAGTAGCTCCTCTAGAAACTGGGTGCTGCTGTTTACTGAATGACACTAGCCACATTTAAATCAGGTAAGACATTTTATGTTAATGGACCAGCTCAAGGAATATTTTGATTGTACTAATAACTAATCAGAATTAACATACATTTTATAAAAAGTTATAAATCTCCTCTGTCAGCATTCTCAAATCATTCAGTTTGCAGCATGTTTGGTAAAACTGAGTCCTTTGAATACATCTTAAATACGTGAAAGAAGTTTTGAGTCAACTATATAATACCTCCCACAGAGCCACCATATAATTCCTGCTGTGTCAGATTCATAAACTGCCAAACCCCCACTGAGCTAGGGGTTTGTTTCACCCTTCACCAAGGCACCAACACACATGTAAATGCACACAATTTGCATTCATTTACTTTCACAAACCTTCCACTGACATTCATCTCGCAACCTAAACCCAAGAACTACCATTAACAGATATCCAGATCAGAAATGCCTTTTTAACTTGATGATTTGAAGACTTTCCTAAATGTATTTGCTGTCAATGTCTGGCTTCTATTACTGATGTCTGGCTTATCAAGGAGGCCCAAACCTGGCAGCATATAGAGTAGTGACGTTTTCCCCTTTTTTGAATGCAGATAGTGTATGTGAATACTTTTTTTTTCTTGTAGATCCAAAATATAGAACAGAACAAAACAAAACAAGGTCTGTGAAAAGGAGCCTATTTGTTTACCCAAATCTTCCACATTATGTTCCCTTCTGTACAAGTCTGCTCAAAACTTCACGCAGTAATGTAACCCACTTTGCTTTTGGCAGCGGCTCAAACGTAACAGAAGTTCTGCACTCCAGCTTAAAAGAAAGTAAATAACTGGAAAGTACAGAACATCTTTGGATATAATAGACGTGATAAACAGTGGCTCACATTAATGAGATTTGTACTTAGAGGTCTTCGCTTCAGTCCATTAAAGGAGAAACATTGTCAAAACTAGACAACTGGAAAATGCTCAAGTTAAGACAAAATGTTTTTGTCGCGTAGCAACAGCAGCTCACAAACAACTCGCCCTCATTGCGTTTGTGTAGGCTAAAAACGGATTCACCTTGTGGATCCAGAGAGTGAGAGGTTTGTGATGAGTCGGCCACATGGGTGGTGGTTGTGCTAACAAGAAGCCCTGACCTCACCATCCACTCCACCACCTCCCAATATAGAATAAATGTGAGTGGTAGACTGGAACAGCATGGAGTCCTGGAGCCCTCCCAAAGAGCAAGCAGAAAGCAGAAAAGCTGAGACAGGTACAGAGTGAGTAAGGGCGCAGAGAAACAGCAAGGTAATGACTGTAATTCAACTTCACCTCCTGGGTAAGTGAGTGAGAATGAAAGTTTAAAGCTTGAATCAATGAGAGCAGGCACGAGGGGGAGACCACAGGAGAACGAGGAGACTGAAGCAATTCAAGGGTCAATGAAAGAAAGAAACCGGGGAGAGGAACGAGAACGGAGTGGCTTTATACGCAGAGATATGACAAGAGCGAAAAGGAAGGATTGAAGCTGCAGATCCAGGGAGCTACCAGGCAGAGTGATGGATGCAAGTGACTTTTTTTTTTTCTCAGGGGTTTAGCTGTCTGTTTCGCATGTAATTCACCACCTTCAACAATGCGCACACACACACTCTCATTCTCCACTGTGATGATCACAGGCTCACACACGAGCTCAGCACACAAACATTAATCACTGCTGCAGTCTAGAAGGGGATCCAGTGGTGTATTTCCCTCAGGGCAGCAGTTCTTCTACTGTTTCAGCTCAGCACCCTCACTGGGTAAATGTAGTTTCTCACCCTGAGACACAAAAGCCGACTGTCTGAGGGTTTGTTTGGATGGCTGTGTGTCTTTATATCACCGTGCTCTGCAAAAGTACTGTGAATTGGAAATGTTCCCACTACAGTGAGAAATACATCACACGATATTATGATGTACTGAGATAACAGAAGTTTATACTGTAATTTTATTGTATTGTTTTAGAAAGACCTTGAAATGTATCATTTTACCATAGGTATTATCATTTAACATAGCTTTAGCACAGCTTAACAGCTTTAAAGCTGTAGCTGATCTGTTAACCAGATAGATGATATAGGATAAATTTAGATTAAGTGTTTGCTTCAAAGGAACCAGACTTTCTTGTACCTTTTTTTAACAGTTTTTAAGCCAAGACAGGTTTTATGAATCTTTCAAACATAAAAAATGCACTGAACTAGAGGGATGAACCGGTGTTGTATCTATACAAAACAGACAACTTACCAAAGAACCAATTTCAAATCTTTGGGCACTTTGTTACTAGAAGCCTGTCACAAAATCGCATCATTTATTTGCAGTTATTTAGTTGAATGACAAATTCCAAAGATAAAACAGTTTTACAGACGTAAAGAGCAAAGAGCAAGTAGCCAAAAATTCAGTTGTGCCGTGTTTGTGCACTGTGTCTTGATTGGCAGTGGCTTCATTTTTCAGCACAACAGTGATCCCAAAAACATGGCCAGTGCAGTAGAAGCAAACTTGGATAGAAAACACACAATGGAACACTATGGACTGGTCTCCCCAGAGCCCAGAAATCAACATTATTGAAGCACTGTGTGATCATCCTGACACAGAACAGAAGAAAAGGCAGCCAAAATCCAAAGCGGAGCTCTGAATGTCCTTCAGGAAACCTGGACAACTATTTCTGAAGACTACTTAAATAAATGAAAAGAAAGTTGCCTAACAGAGTTCAGGGTGTGTTCAAGAATAAAGCTACTCACAACAAAGTTTGCCTTACAACCTCATTAGACTTGTAAAAACTCTGGTTTTGCCTTACATACTGCATTTCTTGTGTCTTGAACTAATCTACAGCACAAACAACTATAGAATCGGAAACTGAATTTCACTTTCAGCACTTGTGACCCTGTGACAGTACAGACTAGGAAGGAGAGTAGAATTTCCTACAAAAGTGAGATTTGCAGATTCTTATTTTAATACTGAAGAAATCCTGCAATTAGAAAGCCTTGCTATGAAGGGTGTCTGTGAAAAAAATGTAATATGCATGATTTGTTGGCTGATACAGAGGAGCAGCTACACTCCTACATGCCTAATGTTCCTACAGAACATTATAATCTGCCCTTCATTCCCTGCTTCATTCATAGGTTACAACCTCTGATACACAATAGTACAGAGCACATTAGACAGCTCAGTCATTTTCAAATACTTGCTCCGCCTAAACTTGAAAGTTTGCAACTGATCTCAGTATAGGAAAAGGGCCGCAAAGTTAACTCAAGATGTGCAGATGAGGCTAAAACGAGGTGACACACAGCAGATGTCACGGTGCAGGAATCTGTATAACCTGATGACTAAGAATATATTGTAGCATAATATTTAGTAATTAATTTTTAAATTGACAGTGCTTTGTGCTGTTGCATTTTCAGATTATTTCATATTAAATATTGAAGTTAAATGGCACAACAGGCCAAACAGCACTAAGTAGAAGAGGGATTTAGTAGATTTTTGTATTGTATTGCCTTTATTATTATTATTATTATTAATAAAGTTAGTTGAATTTCATAATTGTTCTACCAAAGTTACACTGACAACAGTGATCAATATTCTGACAGACTTCAGAGTATTTTTTTACCACTGCAGTTCCTGAATTATTTGCATGACCCCACCCCTCACAGCCCAATGAACTTACTACTACATAACAATATGTTGCATATTCATCATTATTGATTTGTGCATTGAAGAAGTCTGCCACAGTTACCCAACATCTGAATGATGTCTGAAAAATATCTTGCGTGCAGAACAAAAACCTGCAGATCAGCAAGCCTGACCCTTTGGGTGCTTTAAATGTTGCTAGAAATTACAATTGATTTTCTTGTAGCAAAAACAAGATGTGTTTGTGGTTGGCATCTTAAATAAAAAGTGTGACATACACTTACACATGAAGCCAGTAGTTACAATATACTGGAGAGAAACATATAGTGTTATCTTGTCCATGAACTGCACATATGAACTTTGTGAAACTGGCCCTAATATTGCACACTTTCTTCTTCTTGTTTTTACTATTAGAAGTAGTAAAAAAACACTCCAACACAGTCATCTTAGGCTACTATACTCCTATACTTCCATGTATGAAGCATATAAACACAAAAACCGAGTGTACACATTTTCCCATATAAAATTATATTCATAAGGATGACCTTGGGTACTTAGTTTATCCGTGTTATACATGCGTATAACAAAGAAATTAACACACAAAAAAAATTAAAATAAACAATCAGTTTACCATAGTTTGCTTTCTTTTGTCTTCATGCATTTTTATACACATCAAAGTTAAGGTACACAATGTAAAATTAATAACCAAAATGTAAAAAGCTTTTTTTTTTTTAAATTTATGTTACGTATTTATCCATCGTCAATGCCACTTATTCAATTCAGGATTTTATGGGGGCTCGAGCACATAAGGGCAAAAGGCTGGGGACAGGTAACAAGCCCAATAGAGGTTAACAAAGAGAGAGACAATCATTCATGCTCCCATTAACACATATTGTCAATTTCATCAAGCTCGCAAACATGTGTTTGGATTGTCGAATGACACCTGGGCACCCAGAGAGACTGACACAGGGCCGAGAAGGTTCCTGAGCAGTCAACGATTTGAACCAGGACCCCTCCTGCCTTCGTATTCACTGAAGTTTTAATTTTAGATGCTTTTCTTATGTCATTTACTCTGAGCATAAATCATCACAGCTGACTTTCTGTGTTTCTGTCAATGCTGTGCCCAGTAACTTGTGAATAAATTATGATTTTAAATAAACAAATCATAATTTATCATAAGCTAGGTGTCTATACCTATCAACTGGTAAAGATGGGAATGGAAATTAAGTTTGTGCACGAGCTTAGAATACATACGCACATCTTGGCCTCTGTGTGTGCACGCTTTTTCAGTTATTACTCTCCACAAAGTTTTATCCAGCTGACCTTTGAAGTGGTATGGGGAGACTTTTGAGTGTGACTGTCTCTGATTCTGTGAGCCTCAGTATCCACACACAAAAACACACTTGTCTGTTCTTTGACAAGTAAATGGAACCCTCTCACTCTGTCTCAGCCACAAATAGAACATAAATTCTGTCACTTTCACATCTTCTCTGAATAGAGTCTCTCCCCGGTCCTAATAGTCCATCAGGAGCTTCATCCTCTGTCTGTGTCACTGCTCGGTTTTTCTCCACTCCTTTTCTCGACCTTCCTCTGCTCCCACTCTCTTGTACCAGATGGTGTCTCACCTTTACAAGTTACAGACTACATTAAACTTCACAGCCTCTGCTCTTGTTCTTCTTTGTTTTTCACCTCTGCTACCCTTTTTCCTCACTTTTTCACCTTGTCTTGTATTCTCTCCTTACCCATTAAACATCAACCCATACAATGGCAGCAGGTACAAACTGTCATATACCATATGTTAGATTTTCAAACAGTTAAGTGACTCCAGGAATTTGATAATTTCTCAAGTGTATTTAAAAATTAGCCAATTCTGATGTAGACCTTCACTATTCTGTAAATGTCAGAACTGTGAACTTTGAAGAAGTTCTGACAATCAGACCAATCAGACCACTGCATTTGGTAACAAGTGCAGTGATATTGAAATAGTACGCAAAGAGTAAAATAATATTATTTCACCTCACAGCTGCTCCAGGTCAATCGGCTCTCTGAAATTATTTCTCTGCCTCCTCAAATGTGGCCCCAGCTCTGCCAACGAGAGCTCAAACTGCCCCACTGAGATCCTGAAATATTTACAAATGTGGTTGTGATGCAGCTGCAACTCCTGGATCGAACCATGACATTCTCCCAGCTGCTGCCTTCTTGTGAGAATGAAATTCCCAAGAGAATTTCATTTCCTTCCTTTTTTTTTGTTTTGAAACATCAGGACAGTCTCAGCATTGCTTGATATCGACATTTTTTTTTCACAGTGCATTTGTTGAGGACAAACTTTCAGCAAAAACGCAACTGGTTTGTTGTGTATATATGTTCTACGACACGTTCAGATCTAAAAAATTCATAATTTTATGTTCTTTTTTTTGCAACCTGTATAATTTTCTCCTAAAAGCTACATCTTTTTTATTTATTTGCATAAAGTTATTTCTTACACCATGCAAATAAAACATTTAAGTGGGTTGTCAATGAAAGAATGGTATGATTGAATATTAAACCTAATATGAAATATATAAGATATGAAAAATCACATCCTTTAAGTCAGTATTTATATGTTCATTCACTGTTTCACTTTGTTTCACTGATTCATTATCTAAGTCCTTTGACTGGTCTAACCCTGATTAATCCTGCTTTAGTTTTTATTGTAGGTAAGAGTAACTTTCCCACAGTGACTGCTGTGCAGACTGGGTGCTTCGTTTGTGTTCATGAACAGCATGTAAAATGTTCAGTATGCTGAAATAAATGCAGTCATGGAGGCATTCCATTTCAATTCAAATGCATTTGTAGATTAGTTGTCACCATAACTTAAAAGATGCATCACCATTTTTTTCCCCACAACTTAGATCCAATACATGCATTTGTCTACAGATTAAATTTCCTGGCAAGAAATCTCCTGGATTTGATCTTTTTTGTAGTGACTGACTTCAGATTGATGTATGGCTTCTCCTATTGATAAATGTTGGTTTCTTTTAAACTTGGGAGCGGTTGCTTTTTAACGGTTGTAACATCCTAAACTTAGAAAAACGACAAACAAAAAAAGAAACCTGTTACAGGACAGCGAACAAAGTGTTTCCACTCAGTTACACTGTGCTCACCACTGAAAAAGAGAAGAGGCTTGCAGAGCAGTTAAATAACGCAAAACCTTTGTTTTAAAGTGATTTCTCATAATTATCATCATCTTTCTTTGATTATCCCCCCGAACAAGAAAACAAAATCCTCAATTTTGCACATCTTTATCAGCTTTCAGTCCTCATTACACCGCCCTCCCCTCCGCACAGAACTGGGATTGGGTGCTGGGCCAACATAGTGCTTTCAGTGAAATTTGGTACATATTTTACTGCAGGCAGCCTCGAGCCATAAATCATCTTCTGGCAGTCTAGATGTATGAGTGTACTCACATACTATGATGCTGCTTGTGTTTATTCATTGTTGCACCCAACCAACTCACAAAGGTCAGGCTTATCAAAAGCTGTGTGCTTTTAGCATTGCCATCAGCACACAGCTGGAGTAGTTCCAGTCGTCGCATTCGGGAAAGGCTCAAAAAGAGTGTCACTCACTAAGGTTTAGAATAGTGACTGTATTCATATTTGAAAAATTAGTTGACACTTTCAATTACAGCCACTGCATTTCATAATTACAGCCTAATTAGAGAGTGAGAGGATAGAGTCTGTGGCAACATTTGCGTGGCAGACATTTAACTGACACCGAGAGATGGTGAGGATCTATAGGGACTGGCTCTAAATAGCGAATTCAGCACAATCAGCTGTCAGTTTTTAGATGATTCCAGTATTAATTATGTTATCATGGTCCGCCAGTCGTGACAAGCTTAGGTCAGGTTCTATGGGATTTGTATTTTCAGCAGATGGCAAAAAATAGCTCCCCTTTTCACATTTGCAAAGTAAATCGACCAGCATTCTCAGGGATCTGACTGAACTTTGGCACCGCAGGGCTCTCCAGTCTCCATCCAGTTTGTTTGTTTGTGTGATTGGTGGCATAAAAAAACACACTGGCAAATGGGTTCATGAGAGTAAGATGTTTGCATTCACATGAGGTTGCAATACGTTGCAAATGAAACTGTCTTTTTAATGGTAAACCTCGCTGAAGCATTTAGGTGTTCGGTCCTACCCACTGCCTGCCCCTTCATGCATATGGTCACAGTAAATTCACTTCTTGATCGCTACCATTAAGAGAGGCTGGAACCTGGCAGGAGTTTTTAGATAAGGCTTCTCCTATTTTCTGCTGGAAATGTCCCAAAGAGTTAAGCATAGGGATTCTTTTTTGGTACATTAATATGATATGCTATATGCTATTGGTGGCCTCAAAATCACTGGCATCTGTCTATATTATGATTACTTATATCTGCAGCCCCCTGAACACCAGAAAGGTGAGCTGTAGGCAAATAGCTGAATGAAGTAATGAATAAAATATTTGTTTGAAGTAGAAAACTGCTCCTGGTGCAAGGACAGCCTCAGGATTGAGTTGGCAATAACAAAAGAGGTCCTTGATACCAACAGCAAGCAAACAATTCTACAACTTACATCCGAGTATTCTTAGTGCACTAAGTAAAAACTGGTCTGCTCAAAATTAACAGAACAGAACAAAAGTCTACAGAGTGAAGTCCAGAACTCACACTAATCAGTGCTAAAAAAAAAAAAAATGAAAAGAAAAGAAAAGAAGTAGTCCTTTGGCTTTGTGTTGGAGAAATTTTCTCTCAGTATTTTCAAGTGCGCTTTTGTCAACGAGTTTTACACCAAGTGTCACATTTCACAAGATGTACTTCAACAATAATGCAGTAATTTTCTGTCATCCATCTCTCACCACACTCTGACAGCTGACTTCTTTAGGCGAGGACCCTGGAGAAGTCATTACGACCACAGCTGTCCGCTTCCTGAGCAGCCTCTCTCCAAATGTGTATTATTAACATTCATTGAGCGTCACTAATGAAATTTTGAGGACTAGCGTCCTTAACCTTGTGAATAACGAACTGACAAAAACTATTTGTTTTGGTATTGAATCACATTATTAAATTATGCTCTGTTCAGACTCGTTTTTGTCTGTTCCCCCACACATTACCACAGCTCTCTTGACATGGGGTCAGACCACTGCTGGCCAGCTAATAGCCCTCTGCATTTCTGATTTATGTTGGCAGTATTGTCAGAGCACCTTAAATCCTGACCTGTGCATGCATGTGTGCATACATGTGAAATTACTTTATGGCTGTGTATATATATCACCGGTTCATCTCCGTTCTTTCCTGCTGTGACGTTGACATAAAACATGACGTAAGGAGGAAGTGCCTGAGCTGAGAACTCAGACTGCTGGAGACAGCTAGACAGTCAGCTTAAAAACTACCACACTCTACTAGGTTGTTGACTTAAAAAAAAATGTTAAAACCATGGCAGATTTCACAGATTCCACATTTCACAAACAGATCATGTGGAAGGTTTAGCTATAAATGTTTTCCCCTTCTCGCAGTTTGGCATCTCTGTGGGCCAGCGGAAACATGGCAAATGGCAAACTGCTGGGAGGGAGTGCACTTTACTTATTTTAACTTATTTTGTCATAGTTTGCATGGAAGGCGGACCCAAAATACAGACTCGAGAGACAGAGAAAACTGAAAAAAATTCAGCTTAATTTTAAAAAAGATGATGATGAATTCCAACAAAGGAGGAAATTACAAAACCTGATTTTTTTAAATAAGGTGGAAAAGTAGATGAAGTGTTACCTATTAACTCACATTATATACACTGATCAGGTAGGCAAAGTTAATAATACTGATTTTCTTTTCATCATGGAAACTTTTAGTGGCGGGAAAAAAAGGTCAAGCGTAAGGATTTGAGCAAGTTTTAAAGGGCCAAACCTTTATGGCTTGACTTGGTCAGAGCATCTCCAAAACTGCAGCTCTTGTGGGGTGTTCCTGGTCTGCAGTGGTCAGTATCTGTCAAAACTCCAAGGAAGGAACAGTAATGAACCAGCAACTTATGTTCACTAATGCCCATGGGAAGCAAAGGCTGGCCTGTGTGGGCTGATCGAACAGATGAGCTACTGTAGCTCAAACTGCAGAAAAGTGCAACACTGGCTCTGATAGAAAGATGTCAGAATAGACTGTGCATTGTTGTTTGTTGCATACTGGGCTGTAAACCAGTCAGGGTGCCCATGCTGATGCCTGTCCACTGGCGACAGTGCCAACAATGGGCACATGAGCATCAGAAATGGATCACAGAGAAATGGAAGGCAGTGGTCTGATGAATTACATTTTCCTTTACATGACTGGGTACGTGTGCATTGCTCGGGGAACACCTGACACCAGGATTCAATATGGAAAAAGGGCAAGCCAGCAGAGGCAGTGTGATGCTTCGGGCAATGTTCTGCTGGGAAACTTTGGATCCTGCTATCCTTGTGGATGTTGCTTTGACCTACCACCTACCTAAGCATTGTTACAGTGGAGCTATATACTGTGAAGCCTGTTACAGTATTTATGATTGTACTACAGTGAATGTGACATTCACGGAATAAATTGGCTGTATAGTGATTTACACACTCACTTTACATGTAAAAGATCCCTTTTACAGTAGGGATATATGTGTTTCTACCATTTTACTCAGAAAACAGTCTGCTTTGATGACTGACTTTTTCTGCTTTCTTGCAGAAAGCATATCTAAATGTTCATCTAAAAATCTGTGGATAGAGAAGGAGGCAACTCTGTTACATTTACTGATATCACCAGCAGGCTTTGGAAGTAAATAAACATGCGAATATAACTCATGTGAAATTTACGGCTTTTAAAAGCATCATGGACCACAAGTTCTAACTTGTAAATGATGTGAGTGACAGGAGAATGGTGGCTAAGCTGTCATCCCTGTTGGACAACATCTCCCACCCCATGCAGGAGACTCTGACAGCACTGAGCAGCTCCTTCAGTGGCAGGCTGCGGAACCCACGATGTGGGATGGAGAGATTTCGCAGGTCTTTCCTCCCCTCTGCTGTCAGACTCCACAACAAAGACTTCACAACTGACCAAACACACATATCCACACATGTGCAATAGCAATAACACTAAGTGCAATACTCTTTTCTGACATCCTTGTGTTATACTCAGTTGAATATAGCATTTGTATTCTATTTTATTCTATTGTATATAGTATTTTATTTTATTTTATTCTATTCTATTGTGTACAGTTGTGTACGGTATCTTATTTTTATCCTATTCCAGCATTTTCTAATTTTTGCTATGTAACTTTGCACTGTTCACTTTCTGCTGTAACAAAACAAATTTCCCACGTGTGGGACTAATAAAGGCTATCTTATCTTATCTTATCTTAAATATCAGTTTGCATATATGAGTATAAAATTTGTACAGTTCATAGCTTAAAAATCTATTGAGTAGGTGGTTTTTTTTGGTTTCTCAGGAGGAAAAAAATCACAGTGATGATGTAGAGGTCTCGAAAACTGATGAAAACTCATGTATTAAATATGATACGTTTGGCATTACCGGGTTAACAGAATCATCAAGGACTGGGTCATGGCACATCTCATTATCCCGGAGCTTGTTAGTCAGCTCCAGGATAATGAGAGCAGTCAAATCTGTATTTAATCTCCTCAATAAATACAAATTTAAAATACTCAGAATATGTTTAAAAATAACAACTTTTTTTGTGTTATTACATAAAAAGTACATAAATACATAAATACATAAAAAGTTCAACAAGTGTCAAGCCAAGAAATGGAAGAGCTATGTCCTCACATACTAGTCTATATTTTCTATTTTTTTAATATCTTTGATTTAAGTGTGGGAATAATGTTATTTAGATCACCATTTAATCTCAAACTTCCCCTTGCAATAAAAATAAAAACATTTTAGCTCTTTGCATGGGAAACTGTACAAAATATTGTGACCTTGGGAATGCAATCAATCTTCCTAATGCTGAACACCAGAACCTACCCGCCAACATAAAGGTTTATCATTTTATCAAGCAAAACCAAAACTGATCACCAGCATTAACCAAGTGGGTTAGTAGCAAAAGCCTGTTTAACAGAAATTCAACAGAATTTATGTGTCATAACTGCAAACTCTATGGCTTAACTGCAAATTTTGAAGATATTGTAGAAAAGAAAAGAAAAGAACAACTTAAAATACCAAATTAACTTGTGGTCGATCACGTTTTGTATCTTGTCAGATTTATTCTCAAAGAGTGATTTAACTACACAACTTGTAAAATTTAATGAGGTTGCTGATTGAATTTTGAGGTTTAAGGATGAAAGTTCTGCAATAGATAACAGAAACATTCCTGTTGTTTTATATTTAAATTACATTCCAACCTGGTGTCTCAGCAGTTTGTGAAATACTCACAGAATCTATTTTATTAATATAGGTTTCTGTACACAAATTATCCTGTGTGTGCTTTTTATATTCTTGAATATACATTTCATAATATTGTTTTAATTTCCCTGAACACAATTATTCATCTGTCTAGTCTCACATATCCTGAATGTTAGGTCAATTTGCACAAATTGAACTTTACAAAAAAGACTTTGATTGATTATCAAATGTACATCACTGCAATAATATTTTTTGTAATTTGGAAAAAAAAAAAAAAAGTAAAAAGGAGAGCCCAACACAATCAGCAAGACAAGCAGACAGACCTTTTCATCAAATATTGTTCCAGCAGAAAGTGGGCGTAGAGGAGGGTGACAGACTGTGTGGGCTTTTGTTTACACAATTAAACCCTGACAGGGATCGTGTGAGGGAGAGGCCGGTCGATTTAGCACAAAGTGTCTAATTTGCTGCTGGGGGAAAATAAGTAGCTTAAAAGCATATGAAGTTGCACTCTGTCGGATGGTTCTGTGTTGTTTGTCAGCACACTGTAATTACTCTGTCTGGACTTTATTGCACCGAGCATCCAGAAGATGAAAAGGGAAGCGAGAGGAGTGAAGGCAGAGTGCAGATGGAGTCAAAGGGCGAATGAATGTTCCAGACTGTTATTTACAGCAGCAAGGCCTGAAATCGTGTAGTATGTCAGTGTGAAGTGGACCTTGTGTCCTTGTTATTATTAAAATATGGCTATCTTGATGAAGACTGCCACATGCTAATGGCTCAAATGATTATGAACAAATTACAAGTAATTGGGGAAGAAAGTAAACTTGCATCATTAGAGCTGAACTGTAAAGAGCAAAGGCTTTCTTACACTACTAAGAGATATAAAGACAGCTGAAGTGTTACTTTTTAAAAATGTATTTATAAGAAAAAAATCTTTATTCTGCCTTGGGTGACCAAAATTGCCAAAATTAACCAAAGTCAGAAATTGCAGTGTGGTTGGAAAAAAAATTCAACATGTTATAATTTATTCTTAGAAATTGTGCGAATGTTTTCCTGTTAATTTTCAGGATGGCTGTTGTTTATTAAAGGGACTGTATATGGGATTTAGAACCACATGAAAAAGGTAGTCAGGTTCAGTGATTAAAGGAGCGTGTATGTGAAATACCTCCAGACTACTGACCCCTTTGTTGTTAACTTCCTCAATATGTTAGCTCTTGATGCAGCTTTCAAACAAGCATAGGTGTGAATCTGAGTGTGAATGGTTCAAAACATTATCCAATTTAAATACCACATTGTTGCATCCCCATTGTGTTGTATAGAAACCTTTTACCGTGAAGAAGGTAAAGCAGATAAAAGCACATAGCAAAATCATGGTTTTGGGGAGGAAGAAGGGCAAGATTTTTCTTGGCAATCAAGCACACTTGTTGTAGTCAGGCAGTAAAAACTACAGATGAGTTATATAAATGAAACAGATTTAATTATCCCTTTTGATCTCTGTTTTTGTATAGTGGACATCAATACTGCTTAAAGCATTCATCATGCATCCTTCACTGTTTTGAAGCTGAAAAGGCAGAAAACTGGGATGTCTTCTCACTTTTGTGTTCCCCTTTTCCCAGCTGATTCCTTACTCTAAGCTTCCTGATATTTTCAAACAAAGAACTGATTACTTTGCTGAAAATTTCCAACAACACTTTAAAGACTTTTTCGAGCCTCAGTTACCCTCGTTCATCTTTCCGTCAGCTGCTATTTTGCAATTTCCAAGAGGACCTGTCACTCTTTAGGCTTTTTGCCTTTTGATTAGTTGTGTCAATGGCTTCATCTTGATATCCACAACCACTAAGAAAATGTACTGGAGCTCACAATAGAAATTTGTGTGAGTTGTGATTCTTTTCCCCATGCTGAGCCACTCAACTACAGTCTTGGGGTTCCTCCACATGCCAGATCTCACTTTAACCCCTGACTATTATCATATTCTTGTTTAAAATGCTTGTATCCTACATAACAGAGTACATGAGGATATTCATTAGAATTTAGATTTGAATAACATTTATATTCTCATGTACTAATATGATTTTATTATTATATTAATATAGTAGAAAGTTCAGGTACATTTGCATAAATATACACAGTATAATTTTTCTTCAAGAACTACTTTTTACTTTCTTACTTTAATTACATTTCAAGGACTGTGCTTTTTCACTTTTACTTGAGTAAAGAAGTTGATTCAGTGCTTTTACTGGAGTATCTGTACTTCTGCTTAAGTACAGAATGTCTGTACTTTTGCCATCTCTGCTACTATCTCTTCTCTGCACATGCCCAAACCATTTCAGCCTTACCTCTCTAAATTGTCTCCAAATTGCTCAACTCAAGCTGTCCCTGCAGTATACTCATTTCTAATCTCTTTCGCCAACGGAAATTTAAACATCTTCAACTCTGTCGCCCTTTGTCTTGCTTGTACCATCTTTAATTCCTCTTTTCTCCAGAGCATGCGTCCACCTCTTCAGACTCTCTTCCACATTATCCTTTACTCTTGGTACAGTACAAATAACACAGTGTTGTTTGTGACTTTCAGTGTCCATGGACACTCCTGGCTGACCTCATCAGTCAGCCTGCCCATCAGCATTGCAAACCTGCAGGGACAGAGCCAGTTCCCTGATGTGATCCCCACCTCACCTTGGATCCACCTGTCTTTCTTATCACACCTCACAACTGTTTTGTTGTCCTTAAACATGCCCTTCATCACCCTCGCATACTTTTCTGCCACTCCTGACTTTCTCATGCAGTAGTACAGTTAACGTCCTTTCTCACAAAGCCTCAATGCTGTTTGATGATTGTTACTTCATTAACTCTCATATCTTTGTGATAAGGGTGATCACCTGTATCCCTCTGTAAAAACAAGTAAAGTTATCTCCCTGTTGAACTTTATCCTGCTCTTTGGAGAGCTTTCTGTCCACAGAAAGTGGACAGTAATTCTGTGTAGTATTCTACTTTTATCTTCATTCCCAACAGGAAGTATGTGCTGTTTTTGAGCTCCTGGTGTTTTAGAGCTTACTACACACTGAATATTTGTTCACCATTAACAGATTTCCACTTGGCAAATGGATTACAAATGGAAGTGCGAAAACAGCAGTAAGTCTTCAGTGCATTCCACTAATATAATATGTCTTATAGGCAAGAAAGATGGATTTTAAAAGTTATTACTTAATTCCAGGTGTCCCCCCTAAAATGCAAATGCAGAAAAACAGCTTGGCTCTAGAACTGTGTTTCACTAATAGCAAACATTTTATTATATGCACTTTTTAATACAGTCAGAGCCACATTACACAGAAGAGATGGGGAAAAAATCCAGGCCAAACAGTGATAGAAACATGTGGGCCTGTCGCAGCCATTACAGTCTAAATTTATACAGGGATTATATACGGGGTTGTTTTTCAGGAGTTGGGCTTGGCCCCTTAGTTCCAGTGAAATGAACTCTTAATGTTTCAGCATACCAAGATATTTTGGACAATTTAATTTTTCCAACTGTGTGGGAACAATTTGGGGATGGTCCCTTCCTGTTCCAACATGACTGCGCACCAGTGCACAAAGCAAGGTTCATTTTTTGGTGTGGAAGAATGTCACCGGCCTGTACAGAGTCCTGATCTCTATGAGACAGAACACCTTTGGGATGAATTAAAGCAGGGACTGCGAGTCAGACCTTCTCGACCAACATCAGTGTTGGATCTCACAAATGCACTTCTTGGGAGACGGGTCAAAAATACCCATAAACATTCCTAAAATTTGTGGAAAGCCTTCCCAGACAAGTTGAAGCTGTTATAGCTGTAAAGGCGGGGGGGCAACATCATATTACATTATAACCCTATCGATTAAGAGTGGGATGTCACTCAAGTTCATATAAAGGCAGACGAGCAAATACTTTTTGGCAGTATAGTTTATGAGCATACTCTGATGAGATCATCAGGAGCAATTCAGGGCTTGGTATCTGTCCAAGGACACTTTGGCATGCTCCTGGTGGAGACTGGATTAAACCAGTCTACCTCCTGAGGTACCTCACAAACCCCATTTCAGTTCTTTAATAAATAATGTGGCTTGCTGTACAGGTAACTGTAGTAACAGCCTATTAATGAAGAACTACTTGATGTTCTAGCTTACAATCTTTCTCTGTTTAATGCAAACATGACGTCTGTTGATGTTTATTTCTGTTTTTAGCTGATAACTAATGAATTCAATGGAATTCAGTGACTGCAACCATTGTACACTTTTGAGGCCAGAACAATGTATGCAAAGTGGACATACTGTGCTGCTGACTGTAGAAACGGCAGGAACATAGCTAAGGATGCTCGTATTTTGTATATCAATAGAAGAAAAGGGAAAGAAGATCTTCTTCTTTGGTTTCTTTAAAATCCTTGAAAAAATGAATGAGGGAGAAAGTTAAGGACACCAAAACAGCAAAGTCATGCCAGCAAGCATGCAAGGACAAGTGGGCCTCACACAATGGCTGCATCATCACCTGTTGTCACATTGTCCTCATTGCTTAGCAGCAGAGCTGTCTGTCCCCTGCATCCTGATCTGCTCAGTTTGTTTCATTCAGCTCAGCAGCAGGGAGGATCTCCCACTGCACCCTGAGCTGAGTACCATTATGTAGTTTGGCACTGCAGAGCTTGTCACACCAGTCAGAACCCACAGCGGTACAGGTGGGTTAATTGGTTCTTGGCCCCAGCAGAGTACCTTCAACCATGAGTACAGAAAAAAAAAAAAATACTGATATGGGCAATAATATGCTGCAAGGCACTCACTTTCTCTCTCATTTTCTCTCTAAATCATTCAAATACCACTGTTCTATATAGATGGAATGGCAATGAAATAAAATACCTTAAACATAAGTCAGTTAACTGCAATGGTGAAATACATCATCTATAATATGCAGGGCATTACATATACATCCATTCTCCACTCATCATTCTCTTTAGTGCTTTAAATTAATAGTGGTCAGAATTATGGTAGAGCTATATTAAAAGTTATGGCTGTCTCACATCCTGCTAATAATTCAAAAAGTCTAAGTAATGGAATTCTCCCTGTTTTTACATCTTCGTATGAACTCGGACTAGGCTGCATTTGAAAATGGAAAGTTATATAAAAAGTTATTTCTTTGGTAGCAGGAGGCTTCATCCCTGCTCCATATCTAACTAATGAGCTTGATTTATAGTCTAGACAGTGAATAGACTGAAGGCTCGGTCGGGGTACGGGAATTGAAAACCAAAATGTCTAATGGTTGTTTCCAGCTTCTCCTCTGATCAGATGCAGCTGGCTGTTGCTTTAAGCCTCCACTGTGCAAAGGGAAATTTCTATGAACTGGACATAAAATAACTGAAGAAAGTAAAGATTTATTTTACATCAAAAGACTCTGCAAACACAAAAGCCACATAGGCAGATTTATATTAACTTATTGTGACATTTAGTTCAAATGAATCAAACTGAAATATAAATTTTGACTAAGCGCTTACTGATGAGTTGCTTTTTATTTATTTATTTATTTATTTTTAGACATTCATCGTTACTCTCTTTCTTCTGGAATATGTTGCTTCAGATCAATTCTCCATTGTGGTTTTGTCATGATAAAATTTTAAACTAGCAAAAACTGAAATGAGAAAGAAGTTGGAAACAGAGTCCCTTTTAGTAATGGAATACATCACAGATGGCATCAGTCTGTTAAAGTGATGACATGCTGTCATTCAGGCACAGACAGGGGTTAAAGTGGGTCAGGACTAGCACCTTCCATTGATGAGAAATTAAATCTGATGGCACTTTAATAGATAATGTAATAAGGAATGTCAATTTTTCATGTGTGCAATATGACGTTCCTCCCAGCTGAGGCCGAGGAGACTTTCATTCACCAGTGTCACACCACGGTCCTGCCTACACACTCCCTGCACATATTATTGTCTCTTTGTTCACGTCATGCTCTGGTATATGAAGATGTTGGTAAAGCTGCTGGTGCAGCATCTCATTGTAGATGAGGACTGAGCATTACCACAGTTATGTATTTATTATGAATTTATGGATTTATTCATTATTATTAAGTAGCAGGAATTTCAAGTGCAATGTTTTAAACAACCCACCCAATACCAATAATAGTCATATTGCTAAATATTGATGGTTGCTGTGATAAATGGAGAAGCCACATTCTAAATTTAGTTGTAAGAAAACATCCATACACAGTCTAAACTTTATTAAATTGATCAAACGTAAACTGATGTGCTGCATGTGTAAATGAATGCTACTCTCTCACTTTGGAAATGCTAAGTGATAGATTGTGATGCAGCACAATACTTCAGGTATGCAGGCAGCCAGGCTTTCTGAAAAAATAAAAATAAGACCTCCTCTGTGTTCACAATAATCATTACCAGTGAGCTTGGTAATCTGATCTCGTCTTCAACCCAGTAAAACACTTCACTGTAAATTCTTAAAACTTGAAAGGTGTTCAGGGATTTTAGGGAGGGCTGTGTGTGCACCTCCAGCAAAAAAAAGGCACACAAAGTGCGTTGTTGTTAACACTTGGTGTTGTTCATGGACCAGCGTTGGTTCTGACCAGCGTTATGGACTGGCATTTGGGACTATGACCTTCTTCCTGCATCTGGGGAAGGAAGCCAGTTTGACACATTTGTTATTCAGACGAGTGGCTTCGATGTCTCTGTGCACTCAATTTTGGCAACCTGAGATCTTGGCAGAGACCGAAAAGTTGTGCCATCCACCAAAAGCTGGTTGAGTTTTTTTTTTTTACTTCAAGATGTAATCTTCTAAACCCACGCTAATGTGATGCTGCAAGCAGCACTTTTTAAACAGTGATGCAAACTCATATCCATCAAAATCAAACCAAACCAAATGACTTCACGTCACTTTTAAAATGGGATATTGTAATGAAAGTGACTGTTTAATAGCAGGGCTGCAAACCACCATCATGTAAGAACCATATGGCACAGTTTATGTTAGGGATGATATGACGAAAGGCTTTCACAACAGGTCCTGTGGCACACAACTTAAGTATCCAATACTTCAAACTGCTGGTCCCTGCAGTTAGACTTAAACAGTGTAATGAAAACAACGATGAATGAAATATTTGGCGTGCCAATGGGACATTGGGGGGTCTAGCATCATACATAGATAGATAAGATGAGGAAGATTTGCATGTAATATGTGAAAACAGTGATGGAGGGGAAAAGTAATCATAGGGAAGAATGATTGTTATGCTGTGCAGAGGTAGACAATAAAATCTAGGAATGCAAGGTGGTTTTAAAATAGTGTTTTATTTTCTCTATTTCAGCATTTCAGTAAAAGTAGCAGTTGTACAGGATTTATTTGCTCCAAGTTGGCATGAAAATTTCAGTTTCACTTGAGACCAGCACACAAATAAAAGTGTAGATTTTTTTTTTAATTTCTTGTTATTTTTTTCCTGTTCCTCACAGTCACGTGTTAATGTACTCTTACTGCAACTGTGAACACTGGGTAGCTACAATTGTGCCTTTCTGTCCCTTTCCTGAACTGTAAAAAAACTGGATTTTTAAACATATAGTTCGCAAAAAAATCATTATCCCCACAAAGTGAGGAAGTCTCTAATCAGTTCTATTTGTTTGTTTGTTTGTTAGCCAACCTAGGTAGTCATTTCTCCCCTAAGGCTTAGAAAGCTGTTGATGCTAGACTGCTAAGCATTGTTAGCACCCAAGGTCAAAGTTGATCTTGGAAAAAAAATTACAGTAAGCCATATAAAAGGGTATGGGGAGAGCTGAACAACACACACACACACCGAATGATGCAATAACCGGCTCATGTCATCATATTGTACTAAAAAACAGGTTGACGTTAGAATGTTGTTTTGAAAAATATCATAAAACATCAACATTTTTGTATAGCGCTGGCCCTTGGTGAGGGGGAGTGTTCATAGTTCAAAATAATCTCAATAAGATGCCCGTATCAGGGATACATACCCTCACTAACAACACACAGAGTCAAGAGTAGTAAAAAGTGTGTGAAAGTGATCATTTAGAGCCATCTAAAACTTTAACTTTTGACTCACAGGATTTACTTACACTAAATACTTATATGACCACCATATTTGATTCTTTGGCAAAGTTTGGTATGAGCAAATTTCATGTTGATTCATGGTCTGATTGGTTTGGTTGGTTTTGTCTCTCTGTGTTAGCCACAAGATCCAGAATGCACATCAAAACAGCTGATTTCTACTGCTTTATTTAAATGAAAATATTGTCAACCTTTAAAATCAAAATGTAATAATTTAGGACCAGTTAATTAACACATATAGTAAAGAGAACTCCTGTCAGAGGCAGGCACTCCCACATGCCTTCAGCTTCACCTGTCACTCCTGATTAATACCCTGGTGCACTACTGTAAAATGTTGGTGCCAATTTTGTCCAGCCTGCCTGCCCACTTTGCCTGTTCATCTGTCTTGGGATTCTGATCTGCACTAGCCATAGGTGTGTACTTGCTGGCCTCGTACTTTGTTTGCTTTTCTGTCTGTTATGAACTTTGTTTGATTATTCTACCCGTAAACTTGGATTTTAGCCAACTGTTTTTGAGTCATGTTTTTGGGTTTGTCAGATGATTGAATCTTCACATTAATATGCACCGGCTGATTTTATCAGGGCTCTGACCGCAAGCTCAACATTGGGGAGTGACAATATTGACTTTCTCTAAAGTTTGGCACGGAGCTTATTTTGGATAGCAGGTACCAGATTAGTATTTGACTTCAGCAATCACAGGGCAACCTCGGGGGTTAGCAATTTCCTTAAACAGGCTGCAAATGCACATCTTTTATTAAGTTTATTTAAGGTTATTAAAGTTTATATAACTTTGTGATGGTGTGTGTTATGCTGCTGGAATCAGCCATCAGAAGATGGGTTTATTGTGGTCATAAAGGGATGGAGATGGTCAGAAAAAATACTTGTGGATGCTGTGGCATTTAACTACTAAGTACCTTTGGGTACTAAGGTGCACAAAGGGTGCCAAGAAAATATCCCCCACACCATTACACCACCCGCAGCCTGAACCTTCAATACAAGGCAGAATGAATTCATGCTTTCATGTTTGAAGTTCTGACCCTACCATATGAATGTCGCAGCAGACACTCATCAGACCAAGTCATGTTCCCAGTTTAATAATGTCCAATTATGGTGAGCCTGTGCACACTGTCACCTCAGTTTTCTGGTCTTTGCTGGCAGGTGCGGCACCTGGTGTGGTCTTCCATCTCCTTCAAAGTTCAACATGTTGTGTCTTCCGAGATGTTGTTCTGCACACCTTGGTTGTTACAAGTGATTATATAAGTTACTATTAGTTACCTACCTATCAGCTTTAATCAGTCCGGGGCCTTCCTCTGATCACTGGAACCAATAGACATTTCTGGTCAGAGAACATGAGCTTAATCAGTGGTTTTCTTGTTTTTAGACCATTCTCTGTAAACGTTAGTGATGCTTAGGTCAGAAAACCAGTAGATCAGTCACTGCTTGAACTGCGGAGGTCATTCTGACCATGTCTACATCCCTAAATGCATTGACTTGCTACCATGTGATCAGTTGATTAGACATTTGTGCTGGCACGAAGTCGCTATGAGTGTCTAGTCATACGATGACAATTTCACAGATTCAGGGTGAAAAAAGCTTGTATAGGATATATTACTGTAAAAGAAGGTGAACAGCCAGCATTGTGAAATACACTAGTCAACAGAAGCCAACCAATAATATCCTCAGATCACTGAAAACTGAAAATGACAAATCTAAAATGGAAGTGCCTATAGTTAGAGTGAATCTAAAAATGTAAGCTCAACTTGTGGTTAAAAACAACACCATTACTCCAACAAGCATGCTGTCTTCATTAAAAGCTGTATCTATAGCTCAGCCTTGTGGGAAAGAGCACAGATCAAATGGCAGACCACAAGGAGTGAAAAAGCATCCAAGGAGCATGTATTCAAAATTACGCACTGAAAAAAATAATAGATTATTCTCCAGCACACACTGCATAATGTTTTGCTTTTCTTTCAACAGCATTTATACAAATTCATAACCACCCATCTTATACATGCAACCCATAAACTTATTCTGTAACGGCACTCCCTCAATTTAAAAACACGTCAACACTCTCCTGTAAATTTGCTTCTTCTATCACCCTTCAAGCCCCTGACCCAAGGGTGAACTCTTGTCCTTAGAGTGTATTTCTGTGTGTATTAGTGACAGCACAAGATTCCTCTGTACAGTGTGTATAATAAATGTTTGTGTGCGTGCCTCACACCTTTCTCTTCCAGTACAATGCCTCGAGTTGTAATGTATATTTCATGCTTTGTTGGCCACTGCTGCACGTCAACCCTCAGCTGCCATCAAACATTCATACTGCAGAAGCGCATTTACATATCAAGGGACCCTGCTCAGCTAAATCTAGCTGGAGCAAGTACCTCTCCTTCTCCGTCCTGTTATCGCTCTCTCCGTATGTTTCATGTCTTAGCCTGGCTTTTCAGCTCCCTGCCACTCCCCCACCCTCCTCACACGCACACGCACTCTTTCATACTGTTTTGTTCTAATCCTCTTTTGTTAAAAGCCTCTTTGTCTTTCTTTTTGTGGCCATTACTCATTCTTTCTTTCATTGTTCTAAAACTTTTGGAGAAGCAAAGAACTGCACATGCTGTCCTCTTGGATAGGCAGAAACCCTGTGGCTAAATTTGTTTAATACATGTGAAAGTACAAATGAATGAATGAATGCAGCTTCGGTGGAGCCCATTCTTTGCAGTAAGTGTGAAGCTGAACTCTGTCCAGAAGTGCAGCTTTAATACTGCTACTAATGGAGCATAGTTTTAGCCCAGCAGGCTACAAAGTCAAGCTCAGCATCTAATATGAAGCCAGTTCAACAGACCCAGGATATATCTTCTTTTTCTATGAGTAAAGGCGTTTGCTAACAGTGTTGGTCAAGTTACTTGAAAAAAGTAATTAGTAACTAATTACTGATTACTTCTCAAAAAAAGTCATCCTGTTACTTTACTGATTACTTATTTTCAAAAGTAATTAGCTACTTAGTTACTTTTTAAAAACATGATACACAACCTGAATAGGTAATAAAGCAATAGACCTTTCAGCCCAATTCTACTTTTTATTCATAATCCATCATATAAAATTGAATCAAATGGAAATCCTCTTTTTAAAAATTGTTTTATTAGTTTTAATCTTTTAATTTTATGCACATTGCATCAAGCAAAAATTAAATTATATGCAACATTCTTTGACTTGAAGAAATGTGTTTAACATTTAAACCTATTTTCTGCATATTCCAGCATATAAAATAAAATAATGTTTTGTGTTTACACTCACTCTTTCAAATAGATGCAAGTAAAACACAGCAATAAATAAATAAATAAAATCAAAGATTCAGCGGCACTAAGTCCTGTCACTCTTAAATCTATTTTCACCTGT
>VUQG01038518.1:0-21281 GCA_015106755.1 Etia nguti
ATACCAGCTAGTCCAACTTCAGTAACCCTACAAAAGTCACTGCTGTTTAGTTTTCTGTCTTCATTTATGTTGGAAGTGATAGCAGAGCTGTACGTTTTAATCTTTTCAGAAATCTCTCAGTCAGAACATGCTATATCATGTTTAGGTGGAAACTAGCGAGCTAACTTCCTGCTAACTTCTAACTCCATTAAATTTAATAAATTCTGTTTTCATGGATGTCTAGATGTTAAACTTAATTGTTACACCTGGTAAAGCGGCAACACTGATCATTTTATTAAAGATGAAAGAATTTAGACAGTTTTTAACTCTCAGTGATTCCGCAATTTTCGTTTGACTTTGGGACCTGAAGCGGACGGAGTTTTGGACCCAGATTACTCCGCGAGGCTCCTGACTACAGTAGCCATAATGCTCCAACAATCCATCAAGCGGTGCGGCTTCGTAACTTACCAAAGTCGTACTAAAACATTTTTGACAGATTTTTGAGTGCTGTGTACCACATAAAATCGGTTCGAGGTCAGTAAGCACAACCAGAATTCATACATAAGGCGCACCGGATTATAAGTTTGCGCTGTCGATTTTTTAAAAAAATTAAAGGATTTTAAGTGCACCTTATAGTGCGGAAAATACGGTATATATTTTTTGATCCTTCCCTTTTTTTCCAAAATGAAAGACGCTGTCTGTTAGCCAACTAAAAGATACCATACAAAAAAACCACAAAAGTTATATTGGCTGTCAGTGTAGAACATCTCCTTTCTTGCACATAGCCACAATGCCCTGTATTTGTGTGATTTAAAATGGAACAACGCAGCAATAGTTCAGCAAACATGTTTTTATGAAGTGAGACTTGTGTTATGGCTAAATTTGTGTATTCAATGTCAAACATGAAAACCCCACTTCCTGAAGTCGGCTAAGAATTTGACACATTCAGCATTTTGTTGTCCTACAGCTTTCCTTCCCCATCTGTAATCTGCTTGAGAAACATAAAAGATTGCTGTGGCTGCATTTTTTGTGGAACATTTCCAGCTCTTTTGCAAATGATTTTTGGGTCATATTGGGGAGTTTTTTTTCTTTTTTTTTTAATTTAATCCAAACATTAAAGAATACAGAGCCTTTGTTTTTTAGGAGCATTGATTTGATCTGCAACGTAGGTGTTAAAATAGGTCAGTGAAATTGTTTCAACATTCCTGCAATAAAAAAAAAGGGTTTTATCATTTCAGTTAAAACAGGCCTGCAAGTACAATACGCCAAACAATAAGTTCATTTATAGCTTTACATTAAAAAATCTACTTTGTACTTGAGACTTGCAGCAATCCACAACCAAAAATTGCAACTGTTTGACACTGTAATAACTGTTGACTCCTGAGGAACACATCAGATCCCCTTCGCTTTCATCTTTATTCACAGCATCTCCAATATTAAGTAATTATTTCCATTCACAACTTCCTCTTCACTACGGCAGGGATACAACAGCTGAGGTAGGCGATTGCACGCACATTTGGTAATACCTTTGGAGCAGTCAGCCTTTGAAGTACCCACCTGCTTTCCATTAATTTCATTTTCATTCAAGGAGAGTCATCAGGCACCTGCACTCTGTTCTTGGCTCAATATCAGATACCAGGAGACAGAAACAATGAAAATACCTTCAATCACAGGATCACTTAAATTTGTTTTTCCTTCCTTGCTCAACATTAAAATGAACTTGTGATCCTGCTGTTAAAAAGACTCATATTGATTGACTGTTTCAATCTTAAATGTGCAGTAACAAGGTGCTATTTTTCATGGAAAACACTTCTGTTTTATAGTGCCATTAGAACTGCGGTAGTTTTCTAAATGTGTTCACACAACAGCAGCGCTCAGTGATGAGGTCCTAAATGCATGTTGTGAGTTTTTGTACTCTAAAGTGCAACACCACAAGCTACAGTTAAAGCTAATAAGCAAGTAGCTAGAACCTCAGTCTTTTTAAACAATCCCCGTATCTTTAAAAAATATTAAAGCAAAACAGATTTTATTTTCTCTGTCAATCTGGAACCAGTCAGGACTTCATATAGTAATCTTAATTTTATATAAAATTCTGATTCACCGTCCCTATGAAGATTTAAAATGCCAAGATAAATCCTAGTTGGATTATTTTTAAAGCCTGATTCATTGGGGACGTCAAATATTTTTATTATGAGCACATGTTGAAAAACCTCTTTTGTAATTACTTCACATAGACCTAAAGATCTGTTAGTGACCGTCTCCCAATCACCAGTCACAATTTGAAAAATATATATTCCCTGACTGGGTATCGGTGACTAGAGGTTTCTGGCAGTTACTGCAAAACTGAATGCTAAAGGGTCGATTCATGCAGACCTAGACACCGGTCAGTGTGTCATATACTACATATATCATATGTGTTTTTAGTATATAAAAGGAGCACCTATTACTTTGACGGCGAACATATTATTTGCAGTGCTAACACACAGGTTTACTTTGAAAGCTAGTGTCCTCAGTTTTTGGTTTGTTTTACACTTTTTCAAGCTTCAACACGGCTCAGAAAGTGGATGGTGAGTTTTCTCAGACAGATCCACTTTTTCCATGTAAGTTACAGTCGACAGCAGCAGTCTGTTAGCGACCAAAACAATTACATGGAGGTTTTTGGTGCGGCACCCGCTTTGCAACTGTTTTCATCAAATGTCATCGTCCAGTAGCCACTCACTAACTGGTTAGGGAATACACATTGGGATTCATATAACAACAGTGATGACTAAATGAGTGATTTATCAAC
This sequence comes from Etia nguti, assembly GCA_015106755.1. NCBI lineage: Eukaryota > Metazoa > Chordata > Actinopteri > Cichliformes > Cichlidae > Etia > Etia nguti. The sequence continues at coordinate 2,768 of VUQG01038518.1, forward strand.
ATTTTTACACCTGAATTTGTTTTTACTTGCAAGCCTCTCTCTTGCAACATTGTGACTACTTTTTCCACTTCGCCTGGAGGTAAATGTGTTTTCTTATATAAAGAAATGGGGCCATGGTAGTATGCTGATAGTATGTAGACACTATTTAGATATGAGCCTGTTGATTCAGAATGATTTTGTATTCTTAAAACATGCATGGTGGTAAGAACAAAATAGGCCAGTTGTTCCATAAATTCAATGGTAATTTTGTGTAGGGTAAGAATCAAACTGTGGCTGAGGTTAAGGGAACAAGGAGCTGTATGCGGTCATTTGTACTTGTTTAGTGTCAACAAATTACTAAAAAAAGAAATCCTCAAAAATAAACAATTAAGCAAAGCACATAAGGGCATGCACTATATACAGTCGCTGGCTCATACAGCCTTACTCAGATAATACATTAAATAGGTGGAGAGTTTCCACCTGAAGATTCAAACTCTTTAGCGATCCTCTCACACTCCTTCCATAAATAAGCCTGAGTCATGAGCACTCTGACTTCCTTTGCTACCGTACAAATGTCTGGAAGGAGGTAGATGTTTTCACTCTTCACACATTGTATGTGAGCTCACTGGGGTATTAATCTGCTCATCTGCTCTGTCTGTTTAGGTGTGAGTTCATGACCTGTAACCCTCGTTTCAGATGCAGAGTCTAATTTGAGCTTGGATCCCCTGTGACAGTGGCCTTTTGCACACACCGTTCAACCTCGAGGGAAGGACACAGAGGCAACACACAATCTAAATCAGAGATTATAATGCAAACAGCCCTGTGGGGCTCACTAATGACTAAGGTGAGCCTGAGATGCAGCTCCAACTCTGGTTTAGAATATCAATTAGGTCTCTCAGGGACGTGGAGATGGAAGGAAGTGACTGGCATAGTAAGCGCCTAGCGCTTGTCTGTGGGCACCACTAGCACACGCTCTGCACCACAACGACTGCCAGGAGATATTGAGCAAAAAGGAAAAGAGGGAAAACAAAGTCGAGAATTGTAAGGTGGTGTGGTTGGGGGAAAGTGATGCAAGAGGGCGAATTCCATTGTCATGCGTTTTCCAAAGAAAAAGGAGCCTGTAAATTTGTTCGAGCAGCCTATTCAATTAGCTCCAGACATCCACAGCTGGTCCCCAGTGAATCATCTCCACAGATGTGTTGTGTGCTGTTGTCTCCACACCCCAGAGAAGCACCCTTCTTCAGCTCTCTCCCTTTCTCCCTCTCCTTCTCTCAGCTCTTTCCTCCCGTCTTTGTTACATACTCCTGACAACAACAAGGTACTGGTAATCAGATGCTGGCTGAGTTGGTATATACAGAGCACAGAGCACAGACAACAGGCTGAATCTGAAATCATCTCACACCTCCGGTTGATATTGTTCAAGGAGAAAGAGTCATCCCAGGCCCTCCTCTCTCTAGACACAAAAGCAGGCACACTCAAACACATCCATATTCAAAGTAATGTACAAAAATAATGCAAAACCCAGCGTTTACTGGATTCATGAAGACACGGAGTGCTTGTAGGGCAGCATAATGTTACTATAGTGTAATAAGAGCAGACTAACCTTTGAGACAATAGGCTTCGACCATAAGTAAAAAAAGGAAGGCAAACTTCTCGTTTGTAGTCTGCAACCATTTCACTTTAGCTTGCATTACACCAGGTTCTATTAGACACAGTATTATTACTGTATCTGACAGAACTATTATAGTTAATAGTGTTATAGTCAAATCCAAAAATATTCAATCCCATTGATGATTTGTTCCTTCTGCGACCTGTGTCAGACCTTTCAACAAAATTTAGCATAGGATCAAAGGACATTTGGGCAATCAGAGAATTCAAGCTTTAAATGACAACTGTAAAGCTATCCAATAGTTAACTTACCTGTAGTGAAAGTAATCATCAGCCTGTCGTGCTGTCTTCAGTTCACTTTAACAAAAAGCTTCGGGTAAGTGGAACTAAGTCTCGGACATTGTGGTGGGGAAATTTTGGGCATCTCTTCTTTGCAGAACAAATTCAGGGCTTCAGTGTTAGCACTCTGGAGAGTCTGTGAGCACGGACTGCTCATTTTGCATCAAACACAGCATCTCAGTGAAGTTCAGGTTCAGACTTTGACAAGACCATTTGAGAACTTTTATTTTATTACTTTTGAGCCATTCAGTGATGTACTTGTTTTGATGCCTTGGATTGTTTTCTTCCTGCACAACCAGTTGCACTTGAGCTAAAACTGACAGAGTGATGACCTAACCTTCTCCTTCAGGATTTTCTGTCAGAAAGCAGAATTTATCCTTCCCTCAACTATCACCCTAGCCCAGAAGCAGCAAAGCATTCCCACTTTACACTGCTGCATCCATGCTTGACTGAAAGTATGCTATTTTACTGTGTGCATATTTTGTGGAATTCTGTCTTTGGTTTTCAGCAGATGTTACAGTAGCTCCTACTTTCCAAGAAGTTCTACTTTGCACTCAGTCCACAGAATATTCTACCGGAAAGGTTAGTGGTTGAGAGTGATTTTGACTTCAGCACTCTCACATAGTTGCCATTTCCCCCTGTTCTCTCTGTATCGGTGTGGAAGAGTTGGAGCTTCTACTTTCCATGGATTTTTTTTGACTTCCTGGATGAGCTGTTGACATGCTCTTGGTGGAATTTTGGAAGTTTGTCCACTACTAAGAAGGTTCACTATTATTCAAGGTATTGTTGTATTGGTATGTCTAGGCCCGACCCCACTAAGACTGATGCCTTTCAATTATTTTCTTTATCTCTTGGATATTCATTTGATTTTTGGACAGTGTGCTAGTGGACCTTTTACTGAACTCCTTTGAACATGCTATATTGAAACACTTATTTCATTAGTAATCAGGTCTGGAAATATCTAGGGTCAACTCAGAGACTGTATATAGAAGATTATATACAGAAGATCTTACCACTATGAGGTCACCCCCTGGTTAGTAAAAATATATATATTGATTTAGTAAATACATGGATAAATACTTTCTGACATCAGTGTTTAATAGATTAGTGTTAAATAACATTTAAATCTTGTCGTGTTTCTTACATCGACCTACTTTGTTTTACATTTTTTATAATAGAACACATAAAATAGAAGAGATAGACTTTTACCTGTAATATTGTCGATTAACAGTGAAAATGGTAAAAAAGTTAGCGTTGATAATGTTAGCATTTCTGGTAAATTTCAACTGATACTATCCCGTACACAACAATAGGTTGTGTGAATGTTTGAAAAGAAATATAAATGGGTATGGAAAATTACAGTTATGTGTTCTATCACATGACTTTGTTGAACAGAAAAATGTAACTCAAGATAAAAATTCAGCTTATTACTTCTTCCTGCACGAAGTGTATTTTTATCTGAATAAAGTTTTATTTTTGCATCAGTACAGTGTCTCCGCTACCTTCTCTCTTTCCCCCTTTCTCTCTTCCACTCCTACCTCACCCAGACAGAGTGATTGATCTGATACGCCATTGAGTCAGATTACATTATGCAGTTCTCACTGATAAGAGAATAGCGAAACAACTATTTTCTTTCCCCTTATCTCCTCCGAGAGGCTGTGTTTCTAAAAGGAGAACTAGCCTCCCTGGCCAGATATCATTATTCATTTTGATCCAAGGCTTTCAGTACATTGATTACATTTTATAGGCACACAAATTTCACATGAGTGGCCAGCAATAAGGCCATTGCTCTCTTTGCTCACCCTGAAGAATATAATCCAAAACATCACTACAACTCAGTTTATGCGATTGCTCAAAAAATGTGAAGCATCCTAATCATTGCGGTCAGGTGCTGAATGTGGAGCTTCTTCCTCACATTCCACCTTTAAGACCTTGTCTTGCTTAAAAAACTGCCTAGGACACTGGGTGTGGGAATTTGAGCTTCAGTGCACCTCTCATCCTTTGGGAAGCACACAAATTCTTCTCCTGCCACTCCCCAGAATGGCTCAAGACATCTTGTGTCTATTATTCTGAATTCATAACAGCAGGGAGTTCAATTTTTCCACGAGAAAAAAGAAAAGCCACAACTGAGAGTAATCTACTGTATACAGTAAAATTACCACACAATATAAAACTAATTTCAGATTGATTTAAAACAGAAAATAATAACATGTGGAATCAATCTTAAACTAGTAGATGCAGAATAGTCCCAGCAGAATAACACAATATCTCTGTTACATATGAGTTCAATGTTTAAGTATTTTTTAAACTTTTATTTATCCTGGGAGGGTTATGCAATAGCATCCTGCCTCACAGTCACATGTAGTCATATCTAAACACTGCTCAGTTCTCCACAGTCCTCTTCGGCTTCAGGGGTTAGGTTTCTTGCTTGAGAACACAGAAGTTGCAGCAGGGGTGTGTTTCTCATGTAATAAGTATTTCACAAAGCATTTCACACTGCCTTGGTCCAGTGGAATGGCAGAGTATTTCTGTAATGCATGCTGCTGTGTGGGGTCAGCGCCAAAGTGCTTCAGACGAAGAAAGAGAGCGAGAGTGCTGTGCAAACCCACTGCAGAGGCCAAGCCAATAAAATGACTGGAATATTTGCTCTGGGATGCCTGATTTAGTGTTCTGGCATTTTGGATTAAGATGGGCAGGTTAAAACACTTCCCAGGCATTTCCCGATGATTACATTGTAGGCAGATAAATGTTGGCTGCCAGACAGACCCAATCACACGACCTGATAGAGGCGAAGACGTGAGGTCATGCTCTCTCCTCTGTCTCACATTGTACTGGATCCCAAGAAAGACGCCCATGTATTCATTTTCTGTAACTGACACTGGCCATGGCTGTTTAAAATACTTGCAGACTTAGATGGTACAGTCTATGTAGTGTCAGACACAGTACATTGTGAATTAAAAAGAAGTATATAATTGACTTTCTTAATGCTCTCAGGTTCTGCATGACAGTAAAATAGGTCTTGTCAAAACCTCCAGTATGAAACATGGAGCTTTAGATAAAAGCGTATTGATGGAAAAGCGGGGTGTCAATAACCTGGCTGCTGTCATGATCAATGTCCAATGATGGTTTCCTGTTTCTACCCATTAGTGGTAGGGTCAAACATACCTCAACGTTAACTTTTCCTTGCAGCCTCATTTAAGCTGAAAAGGACATCAACAAATGACTGCCCCCTTGTGGGTCTCCTTATGGGCAAATTCATACCAAGACCCCATTCACCCTTTTACACTTTCCACAGACAGGGTAATATTCTTTATAACATTGAATTCAAGCATTTTTAAATGCTTTAAATGCTTTTTTTTTTTTTTTTTAAATTACAGTTACATTAATCATCTTATAATCCTGTTGAGAATTTGTTTATCCTATTTATGTCATCTGTAGTCAAGGATAGGAAAATCCGCTTTGTTATCTTGAAACTAATCAGAAATAACTGATAAAACAACTACCATTATTCTCACTTTAAAACCTTGCCAATTGTTAGATATTATAAATTGCAGGGCATATTTATGGACAAGAAGCTCACACGTTTCTTTTGTTGATGAAGGATAAGCACATAGCTGAAATAGGGTTATAGTATGCTGCTTTAATATGGCTCCTCTGGAGGTGAGAGTGACAGTACACAGTGAGGGTGCTGAACCTTCTGATTTTATGTGTTAGCTACTAAATGTAGTTTACAGTTTACTACTGTATGTAAACATCTCAGCATGGAGATGGTGTGCTACTTTAGCACCTCTCAACACCTTTATGACTAAAGTTTTATTGTGTATGAGCTTCCCTTGGCAGGCATAATAGCCCTGGAATGCTGACTTGGGATTTGCTTTGCCAGACCTTTCCTCTTGTGTTAACCATTTTGAGTCCAGATCTCAAATACAAAGCAGTTTCAGTCTTTAAATTTATTCTTTGTTAACATGAACAGCGCCTGTGATTTGGGGTCTTTGATGTTTTGAAATGTGAATGGTTAAGCTTTGATGAAAGCAAAAGATGGTCACAATGATAAATGTTTTTATAGGCTATGAGCCATCTAAGGGACAGGACTTCAATTCTTCAAATTTGCCTATAGTTTTGATGAGTGCACTTATGTGCTATAGTTGGGCAAAATCAAGATATTTTGTAGGCAGTAAGATTACTTAACCAAATAATAAATATATTTACCAAGAAACAATTGACAGGAATGGCTTATTATTCTTGTCATGGTGCACTTATTCGGTCTTTATCAAGGTGCAACCTCCCACCGTTGTTTTCCAATACTATACCATTTACCTTTTTCCAGCCCAAGCGGCTGGATTCTCCTCTTCTTGAGAGATAAGCAGACTGCCCTTTCTTCAGTAGGGGAATGGGGGCATAAAAATGCAGGTTTTGTCCTCTGTATTACACAAAAAAGTGGAAAAAAAAAATAAAAAAAATAAACAGGGGCCTGGCTTCTTGTCCTGCAGCTGAAAATGTCACCCTGGCCCTGCAATAAATCACATGGGGTTGTGATGTTTTTACTTATTACAGTGAGGTGCATCGTTGTCATCCACACTCTTGCACGCCCCCCAAAACACACTTCCATTTCTGCTTATCGCTCTCTCCCTCTTATGCATCACCTTTTCTGTCTTCCTGTATTTCCTGTGTATTAATCCCTTCATACATATGATCCACAATATTTATTTACGTTACACACACATCCTACAATTCTGTCTAAAAGCTATATTATAAGAATAAAATGCTTTCAAATACAAGACGCCAAAATCGCTAATTCTTTACCTACAATGTTCCAATGAGAATTGACTGTCATTAAGAATGATAGTGCTGTCTTTGTTTAAGTGTTTTAACATACTTGCACCAGATGTCATAACCAATTCACAGTAGAGAGAGGGAGAATTAAGCAGACTCGCTTCATCCAACGATAAAAGCTCCTGTCACTGGAACACAAAACAAAATGGGTAGTAATAAACACAAAGTTACATTTCCATGAAAGCAAAATCTTTTAAAACTCCACTTTGTTTCACAGAATAATCTTAGAAGTTACATAACACCATAAATGGCAAATAGAGTTTTCTCAGTCTCTCATTAGCCTTACTGCAATGGTTGTCCCACAAAGCATCACGCAACATAACAGCTAATGCTTTCTCCTGCTGAGCTGTCTTTAAACAAGGCATCTAGCCTTCTGTTGAATCACTGCAGGTGCTCAGTGGTCAATATTCCTTTGATGAGTGCAAGACGTGACACTTCACTTCATTGCAAATTCTTTTCCACGGCCAGAAAAGACAAAAGACTGCACTGTTTGTGCAACTTCTGTTTACTCCAAGGAGGTTCCCAGGGGTTGCAGTAGGGCAACGAAAAGAAGCACGTCATGAAAGTGGCAGGAGTTTGATAAGAGCAACTGTAAGCAATTACAGTTCAGCAGCTCAACAGAGAATTGGAGGCTGTAACCTACTGTTAGGACAGAGCCATCACTAAATCCATGGTGACGGGCAATGCTGCCTGATCTGTGATTTGCTATTACTCACTTTTAAGTCAGAATTTTTCTGCAGTATCTCAAAACACTAGGAACCTCCTTGAGCTTTGGTAAGAAACCATTAGTTCTATCAGTATTTTTAGTTTTTGTACTTTTTGTAAAATGTATTTAATTAAACATCAGTCTGAAAGTTTAGGCAGCTGCCCCTGGCCATATCTTTTCTTTTTAATGCAACAATAGGAAATTCAATGGAATCACACTCCGATTCTCCGTGGATATATTTTCACATGTCCGTGTGGCTGAATGTAAATACAATAGGCTTCCTGCACTTGCTCCATCTCATTTCATCTTAGATTAGTTATGGCTGTTGTTGCTAAAAGATATTGCAATAATGGGTGAATGTGATACAGATTTTTATATACTATATATATATATATATATTCCCTCTTGCTGGTTCAGAGTTTTCATATAGTAAGATGTTTGCAAAGAAACCAGTTCTTCGCAAATCATGCTTATATCCATGGAGAAGGTCATTCTCATTTTTTATTGGGTTGTAAAAAAAAAGGGGGGGGGGCTGTAAAAGCTTTAAATGCCTTATTTGTCTGTAACAGGGACATCTGCAAAACCGTTATTGATGTCACAATGGAGAAAGAGAAGAAGGATAGCTAAATAGGAGAAAGTTGGTAATTTGGTGATTCACTCTTAATTGAAGATAGACGGAGGGAGGGGGCTGTTATCTATCCCAGCTGACATTTGTCAAGAACAGGTTGCCAGTCCATCAGCAAATCATAGGAAGAACACATCACACTTGCATCAATACCTACAGTTAGAATCGCCAGTTAACCTAACAAGCACTTTTTTTAGACTGCAAGAGGAAACTGGAGCACCTGGAGGAAACCCATGCAGAGACAGCGACAGTGTTCACACTCCAAAATGTACCCAGCACCTGTATGACCCTGCTGAAAATGACCTGATGGGAAATTAAAAAAATAAATGGCCTTTAACCTATGAAGACCATATGGTTACTATATGGTTACGGTTGCCATTTAGGCCACTTACTGAATCCTTTAACAACAATTTACAGTCTCTCTGCTTGCAGGAGGTTTATTTAAAGCAGGTTTTAAAGACTGAGTGAACTGGTGAAATAATAGGATACTTAACTCAGTGAAGCGCAAAAGCTTCAATATGTGCAATTAAAGCAAGGCAACACTCATTTTTCAATGCAGTCATGCCTATCAAATTGATCACGCCTTTTTCGATTTTGCACATATGTCATAATTCTTGCCTTTTTCCACACATATAAAACAGATGGTTCAGCAGTTTCTATTTGTGTACCTTTCCTGTCTTATGCTTGGTGTTTTTAGATTATGATGTAGTGTTGCCAGCAGATGAGCGATTGGAGAAGTGGAGCAGGGACCTCATCACTGCTCAGTTGTTACACTGTGTGTCAGCAAGATACCACAAATGCCCAGCACACACAAACCTGTCTTTTAGATGATACTTTGTCAAGAGCAAGGGCCAATGAATGCAGAAGGTAGACAAATTACATATCACTGCTGACAAAGGGGCAGGAGAGAAGGAGAACAGCAATGTGGTTCCCTGAACCTGGATTTGTCTGCTGTGACTAATGATACTGGTCGATAAGGGATCATACATGTCATCAGTGCTCAAATGCCTTCTATTCAGTCCCTGAAAGGGCTGTTAGTTTTCCTTTTGCCCCTGGCCCTTTCCCCTGGGTGGTCATTAGTGGCGGTTAAAAATCCCTCCACCTATCCACCAGTAGATGGCGTGGGCGATCTGACTGTTTTGCCAGAGGTAGTGGCTAAAGATGGAGGTTCTCTGCCTTCTCTGTCTTCATAATGATGTTGCTGAGTTACATAAGAGTGCAGTATCTCTCAGCAGGCTCTCCATAAGAAATTATGCGTTAGATCTCAACCCAAACTCCCTGCTTTTATTTCTTTTTGTTCCTGGGCAGAGCTCTGAGCAGAGAGCCACCAAAATGCATTTTTCCCTCCCTTGCCAAGTGATAGAGAAATTCTGCTTTGATCACTGACCTAATTAATGAAGCAATTGATGAATGTAAATACCAGATTAGTTATGCAAATGATCACAGTACAGAAAAAAAGCAGGAAAATACATTGCCCCCATTAGGAAGTTCGGAGGGTGCAGAAATTATGAATGCATGAGGCAACATCTTGTTCATGGTAAAGTTAAAAAATACTGATAAACAAAAATAAAGCTGAGATTGTGGCAAAAAGGTTTTAGGGTCGCAGCAATTTAAGTGATGATGCATGATGAGAGCCTCTGTGCACTCTTCCTATTCTAAGCATAAATCGACTTTATTAAGACAATCTCAGGCATTTTCAGCCCTGTATTGGGCAGGTTTATAGTTTAGATTGGCACTTATGACAGGTAGGATCTATTTAGTATTGCTGACATCAGTCTAACTATGAGTGAAGATTGCTGCACACTAATTACAATATTTATACACATTTGACTGACATTTAATTAATTATATGACCGACCACCCAAACAACTCTGTGATCAGCCACAATACTAAAACTACTGACGGATAACATATATGACACTGATCATTGGGTTACCTCAGGTCCTGGCATTTATCTTAATTATGTTACACAGCATAACACCCTAACCTTACTTTAGACCTGTAGACCAAGACCCCCTCAATTCTATCAGCACCTTTTGACAGCAACATCCCTCCATTTAATGATAGGCAATACAGATTCCCAAATAAGCAAGTCAGATCCATGGAGACCTCAACCTGCAACCCACAACACCCAAATGATTCACTGCCAAAATTCCATGGCCACTCACCATATGACACCCCAAGAAGCCCGTGTCCATGCACTAATGAGTTGGAGCTGTTTTGGCAGCACAAGGGGGATACACAACATGCAGGTGATATTATTCTTGTGGCTGACTGCTGTGTATGAGACACAAAAGAAAACAGCAGGAATAATCTAAGCATATTTTAACAATATGAAAAGATGGGAATACCCTTAGGTGATAATGGTGTAGACATGTATCAAGTATTGCATATTTATATAAAGTTTTTTTGTTTTTGTATATATTATAAAGAGGTTATTTCTCTAGAGCTTTATCAACAGATGCCCTTTGCCTTAGAGAGGTTGATACTAAGCTTCCACTCAGTGTTTATTTGTTAGGTTAGAAGCTTTGCTTTTTTAGATCACTGTCCCTGGGCTCACTGCATCATTTCACCACTGCAAAATTTTTAATTATTGGAGCATTTAGGAGGTATATATTTATCCCAGGTGGTAACAGAACACAAAAATATTCAAATTATTACTAATTTTGCTCCAGTTTTAGCCAAAGTAGGCAACCCCCCCCAAAAAAAACCAGGCTAAATAGCAGCCCTATGAGGCCATACAGAACAGTGGTGCTGTGAACTAAATGTTAATTTCAGCACTGACACTGTCAGCGATGCCATGCTATTTGGCAAGTATAACTTTATTTTCTTCTAAGGAAGGGAGTTTTTCCTTCCCACTGTCGCCAAAATGCTTGCGCATAGGGGGTCGTATGATTGTTGGGTTTTTCTCTGTATGTATTATTGTAGGGTCTACCTTACAATATAAAACGCCTTGAGGCGACTGTTGTTGTGATTTGGCGCTGTCTAAATAAAAATAAATTGAATTGAATACATCTTAGTTTAATGGGAATGCCAATACCTTAGCAACAATTAAATTCTTTAACAAATTAATCTCAACTTGATACTGACTCTAGATGGAAAGGCAGGCATAAATGACACTAAGATACTAAGATATAAAACTCTGTCTGAACGGTTAACCTCCATCCATTTTTAACAGAAGGTGTATTGAATATATTTACTAAAAATTTGTTAAATTTTCAGTGTGCTTTCTGAGTAGTTGCCATCATTAAGTGTTTTTTGATAGGTGGTTTGATAAATGGTCGGTCTGCCGTTTGATTTATGTCTACCCAGAAGATGTGTGACTCACTGAATGAATCCACTTAATTATGTATAGAAACAAATCTGGGCCCTTAAAACATGTTATATTGGATAATTAATATTTAGTGTTTTGTTTTTAAAATACAATTCTGAGATGCTGATAATTTAGAAGTTTAATCAATTAGGAGTAGTTTTAGTTTGGACCACTTTTAAATTACATTCATAATTTATTTGATGTGATTTGATCTTATGGTATGAAGATGCCATTTTGTGTTATGGGGCATCGCGTATTTATCCAGCATGGTAAATCATATCTTCATTGTTTGCAGTAGTGCAATGAAGTTAAGTTTCAAACACTGACAGCTTGAGACAAATGTTAATAGCTAAATATCCAATGCTGCCAGTATGCACAAAGAGTAGTGGTGTTTGGACTACTGCGTCCTATTCACTCAGACAGAGTGGAAGGATTTATTCCAGATGATGGAGTAATTTGTGATTTGGGAGAATGCCTCACTAAGCTGGATAGTCTCTTGTTTCAGATTTTTACAGCTATGTCATTATATGCCCGAAAAAGTCAAATCATGAACCAAACTGAAATGGATGGAAGTAAATGTGTTATTGGGAGGTTGCTGGGTCAAAAATCTGCACCAGCATTAAAATCTTGGCTTTGAAAGTGAATGAATAATCCTCTCTTTCTTACCCCAACGGCTTAAGTGGAGCTATTTAGAGACCCACAGTCAAAGAGGTCTTAGTGGGCAGCTCTAAGACATGAATGAGCAGCGAGTGTAAAATAGGGCATTTCTGCAGAAGACATACACACAAGAATTATCTAAACAAATTGGTTAAATTTGCACAGCTTATTGCTGACTTTATATTATTAGGAAAAAATGTAACATACATTTACTTCTTATCTACCATTTAAACCTTAAATCTGAACAAAATGTTCACAAAAAGAGGTTTTTACAAAAGAAAGTAGAGGATTCACATCTCTGCAGATTGGTCATAATGGGAGGAAAATAATGATAAAACTACCAAGGCTTATAAGAAGTCCTCGTTTCTAAAATTACCTGAATTTTTCTGGCAGTCTGTGCTGTGTACTAATAAGGATCAGAGGCCCTCCATATGCTCCTCATGTCCCTTTCTACACTGGAGACTCCAGGGATTAAGAGCTTGTGCTGCAAATGAAGCCAAACTGACCTCAGCTTTACCGGGGCATGGAGAGATACTGGGAGAGGATGAGAAAAGCAGAATGGTGTTCATTCTCACCACTGTACTCTGACGTTTTATTTTACCCCTATATTTATACACTGTCACGTTTCAGGATATAAAGTTGTTTCAGTTGTTTTTAGCTTGAGTCAGAGTTTGTTTTTTTTGGTTTTTTAGGTAGTTATTCCAACCTGTCTATATCATGTTTTGGTAAAGATCTTCTTTGTTGTCAATCCTAAGAGAAGGACAACTGTTTTTAGTATTAATAAGTTAGTGCCCAAACTCTTGTGTCTGTAGATGTAGCCATCGGTAAAATTATCAAGACAGATCTGCATGAGTATATGGCAGTCTTCTTGTACATTTTTGGTGCTGTGTAAGAGGATTCCATGTGGCTTACCAGCCTTCTAAGACAGGGTTCATAGGTTTAGTCTTTCTGTTTGCTCAATTCTGTGGTCCTGAAGAGACTGCTGTCATCTGATTATATGAAATATCAAGAGACTGCCACTGGGCTTCCTAAAACTTTAAAACTGATTTAGGGCCTATGAATCATGAACATTCTTTAATGGAGCCTACTGAGAGAATGTGTGTCAAAGACTTCCTCCCACAGAGCTTTCTGATTTCCTTTTGGCTCGCAGCAAAAATGAATTGGATGAAATACAATAATTATACGGATGTTAAAGACTTATTTAATTACTTTTTTTTTTATCCGATTAAATTAATTTATAATAATAAAATGACATCTTTTGGGGTTGTTAAATTTAATATGTTTTTTTTTTCAAAAATGATGGGTAAATATTTTGGATCAGCGTGCTTTATGTTCATTGCTTGCTACGACATATCATTTTAGCTTGGTAGGGAGTGGTTCAGTAGTTCACCGCATTTTTTAAAATGTTAAATAGATGTAAATATTTAAAAACTGAAAATTGCACACAATTAACAAGCTTTATGACAATTTCCCATTTGCTGTGCAGAATTTACTTTCGTCTTTGTGTGTGTGTGTATTTAAACAGATTAGTTTTTAGCAGTAGAAGAAGTAAGGTCGTAATGACCACCCATGAATTTTCTATTTATCATACCAGCCAATTAAGAAAAAAGGAATAAAAATTTAAGTTGTATCTAATACACAGTAATCATCTTATTAGTTTCCATGCATCAAAACTGCTAAATGTAATGTCTCGTCTGATCATTCCCAATGCCAGAAATACAGAAACCCCGAGGAGTCTCAGAAATGTGTACTCACTGAGGAGATGGATTGAAAAAAAAAAAAAACCTTTTCAAATGTTACAAGATTTTAATGGCTTACTTTACACAAATCTTATCTTAAGCGTGATTTTCTCTTTTGATGCACAGTTTGGGTTTAATACTATGCAGGTTGAACTTCCATAGTCTGGGATGGGATACAGTTTAAGTAATCCATGAGATTTATTCAGACCTTCTACAGATAACTATTGTTTTTTTGGTATAAGACTAGACCACTGTACCCTTCCCTTAACTTCTCCTGATCCTTTAATGATTAAAAACAATCAAAGCAACAACATGAATGTGCTTTACTCAACCATTCCAAAGTCAACAGGAGCTCATGACTTTAACTAACTCCATCAAGAGTAGCTGTGACTTAATTAAACCCTGCAAACAATGTCACGGACCACAGTGGTTGTCACTGCTATTTTGCCCGAACTTAAAATGCGAGAGAAATGCTATTACCTCAAGTTGTTTTGTTAAAAATAACCTGTGGAGCATCTGCCTCTGGTTATGGCCCTTCAGGAGACAATAGTCACTATTGGTCTACTAATTAGGTACTTTGAATTAATTTAGTATCCTAAACTTTAGAAAATTCATTGAAATAGAAATTAAACCTTTACCTCACAGCATCAGCTGAACAATGTATAGTTTCCTTACTATATGGTTAATATGTTTTAAGTTAGACAATAAAGTTCAGCATTTCAAGTTGGATTAAACCTGTTGACTGCTGGCTTTACCACCTCAGAACTTATACTGTTATAGGCCATTATCAAGTGATCATTAGAACCAGCTCAGCAATGTGGAAAATAGGATGTTCAGCAATTCTAGTTACAGGTTTGTGAAGCAGATTGCATTAGCACTTACTGAGAAGTAACAAAACTCAGAGGTTACTTAATTAAAGAAGCCAACATCTGTTCAGTGAGCGATTAAATATGAGAGGCATTAACACAAGGTATTTAAAATGAGTTTTGGCACTATAGTTTCTTCAACAGATGATTTAGCAAACAGCTGTGTTTTCTGTGAAATGAGCAAGCGTTTATATCACACTCCTGTGTTTCTTTCTTAAGATGCCATTTTCTATGCTTCAGGTGGCAGAAATGCATAGTTAAGGAATTGATTCTTAGGTCAGGTTGGCTGAACTGAGAAACAATTGTCAGGCTTTGTACCGCAACATAACATCATAATCTTTCTCTGTCTCATACTGCTGAGCACTGCAAATCTGTTTTACCATTTGCCAAGTTTTTAGCAAAAAAAGAAAAAAAAACTCTACCATGTACTAATACACTAGAGAGAATGCAAAACAAAAAGATATATATATATGGATTTGTTAGCGCGTTTTACATCATAATGTACAAAAAAATAGACAAAACCAGCAATATTGACATACTAATTGATGAACGAATCATGTCAACTTGAATTACAGATGTTCTTCAGAGAACACACAGTGACTCTAAACATGTAATATAATCCCCAGATATTTTCATACTTTATTAAACATATGTAAATGGCATTTACCACTCTTTTATCCTAAATTAGACCCCAGGGTACAAGAACTGGAGCAACATCCTTTGTTGAAGTCTTGATTTCCTTATGACTGGAGTAAAAGACAGCAATCAGAGTCTGTTGGCTGTGATCCAAGGAAGCCAGGGGGAACAGAGGAGTGAATGGATAGGTGAGATGCTGTGACAGATGGGTACTGGGGGTCAGACGCAGGACAACAGCAGGGTGCTTCACCAAGTGTCACAAATATTATATAGCAATTCACAGAACACCACATGGAGGAAGTAAGCTCTGTGGGATGCATGGAATAAAACATAAAAAGCTTTATTCTGCAAAAATCCAAGTTTCAAAGTTGAGCTACCGGTACATTTAACCTGATTTTACTTTTTTTGGATTTGTTAAATAGTAAAATAATATAAATGCAAAACACATAAAATATAAATGATAAAATGTTTTCTACATAAAATTGTTAGATACAGAAAGTGTATAATAACATTAAATAAACACTGGCTTCTTTATTTAAACATTATGGCTTAACCCTTGATTGTTAGTAAATCAGAGCATATTAATATTGCCCAGCATCCAAAGTAATAAACACTTTAAAATCAATAGTGAATTATAGCCATTTTCAGTTCACGATGTTCTATTTTCGATTAGCCCAGATTTGTAACTAAGCCTTGACTGAGAGGCAAGATATGCATATGTCATGTGTGCATATGATGAGCTTTGTGGCGTAGTGCTACTGACCAATAATGTTTTACAGGATTTGGTTGCATACAGGTAAATAGACTATGTAGAGAAAAAAACAGGGACTGTATTTGCTGAAATGCACTGGAAATCATCGGCTATTGTCCAATGATGGTTTTATTTATAAACAACACCGATTTCTTGGCCTAGACATCACTGGCTAGACCGGTTCCCAGACTAATCACTGACAAGCTGCTGTCTGGCAGCAGTCCCCTTATACTGAACTGCACTACATGATATGATGGGGAAGGAAACTTGTTTGGAGCTTTTGATGCAAATCTAATAATAATATGTTATAACTATATAATGTAAACGTTAACTTCTTGCACAGAAGATTTTTGTAAGTACATATGTGCAAATGAACATTAAATGAACAAATCTGTGTTTCACTAATATTTTCTTATCTGAATATTTTCTACAAACAAATGTAAAACTGGCTCAGATTGTGCATATAAGCAATGAAGGCCTGAATTGCTACAAAACTGAAAACACATCATTAAACTGAATACTAATTGTGTTATTACTACTACTACTAATAATAATTTGTGTTATTATTATGTCTTTTGTTTTTTTTAAGTGAAAAAATAGAATTGAATTATTTGTATTATTTAATAGATCTAATATATCTATCTATCTATATATATATATATATATATATATATATATATATATATATATATATATATAAAGCACCAGTGAGCCTTGCAGTTCCTGTTCTGACTGTACATATTTCTAAAGTAGAACCACTGTAGCAATCGCTTTGGCTGGTTTTCATCTTTGCTTTGT
Source organism: Etia nguti (assembly GCA_015106755.1). Lineage (NCBI taxonomy): Eukaryota > Metazoa > Chordata > Actinopteri > Cichliformes > Cichlidae > Etia > Etia nguti. The sequence goes on from VUQG01038518.1 coordinate 19,618, forward strand.
GTTCATATATACAAATGAAAAGAGAGACTGTATAAATGTCCTCGTTAGGATGGGAATTTGTGTTGGTATGTAGAACTGTAGCCTAATACATACAGTACCTTTCACAGGTAAAGGCTTAGGTAGTACAAAACAACAGTAAATGGACAAATGACAAATTATAACACTTAATTACACATGGTGAGGAGTAAAAATAGGGACAATATATTAATAGTTGTCACCAAAATCGAAAAAAACCCTACAGAATTGAGCCTTTAAATGCTGTTTGAATGAAACCCAGTAAAAACATCCTAGTTTAGAGGTCACTGCAGTCCCCCATTATCAGCAAGTAGAAATGCTCACAAAACTTTTTATAACCAATTAGTTTTTATTGTGCTCACACTACAAGCACAAATCAATTTGTTCAGGGTCACCATTACCGTGCACTTACCAGTGGTGTGCCAACAGTGAGCCATTGGAAACTCATGATGACTGATCCTATATCAGTTAGTAAGTGGGGCCAACACCCCACTATACTCTGTGGCCTGGATATAGCCATTATTGTAATATGATAAATAGGACACAGATTAAGAAACACAATTTCCCTTTTCTAATATGACTGGAGGTCTCATTTGGAGATATGGCTAATCTTTACACGGCTCTCCATCTCCATCATGGGTCCTCTTCTGAAGCCCAGTGAGACGGTTCCTCTCCTCCTCCAATGACATCCCCATTAGAGCAATCCTGCTGATAAATGCCAGGCAGATTACAAAAAGGGTGGTTTCATCTCAACGTGCTCCTTAGGCTGCACTCCAAGACAGGCCAAGCCTCTGTTCCCCGCCCTTTAAATTATACCCTATTTCTTTACACAGTCAACCAAGACCCACTGACTATGAATAATGCATCAGGGTAATCAGTGCCTCTCAATGGATGCACAGAGCATGGAAGAGATGGATAAATATGGTACAGATTTGGCTACCATTTATTGTATGCTTAAAACATGGCAGAAATAATTTAAACACCGTTGGAAACTATGAAGTCATTCACTGGGTCAAGTGTATTAAGCAAGCAATTTTTATTTAAACAAAACAGGGCCATCCTCGATCCAGCACATATCTTATCCATTGGAAAAAAGGAAACTTACAGACTTTCCTTAGATCAACAGTATTCTAGCTTTCCGGCTTGAATGATCTGCTTTTGTGTCAGATGCATACTTTCCACAAAATGGCTAAGCTTTTAATGTACATTAAATCTACACCCCATCACATCTACTGGAAGCTATAGTACTAAAATGCATTGTTATCATTGGGATATTATCAATCAAGAGCACTCAAGGAGTGCCAAAGGCATATTGGAGGTCTCCTTACTGAAGATCAATCAGAGACAAAGCCCATCCTCTTACTAGTGGCAGCGGGACATTCTGTTATCAGTACACCTAGAACTTCAGTTATAGCAGTAGCAGGATTCAGATTAAAGATAACGCCAGAAACAAGAAAGGCCTTTACTACGAAGAGCCATAGTAATTTGCCCAGGTTCACTTAGTAAATAAAGCCACTTTTACTTGTTTCCCTGTAAGCCAGTGGTTCCCAAAGTGGGGGGCGCACCCCCTGGGGGGCGGGGGCGCAGAGCCATTGCAGGGGGGCTTGGTATGAATTAAAAAAAAAAAAAAAAAAAAAAAACCCAGGACC
>VUQG01038531.1:0-12758 GCA_015106755.1 Etia nguti
CTCGGGCTGGGCCGCCTTCAACAGATCTGCGTCCCATTTGAGGCAATCACCGGAGGACTACTTCACCCAGCACTGACGGCTGCTCCTCGCCAGTCCGTTAGTCTCCCCTCGGTGGTAACTAGGCTCTTCATAAGATCTTTGCTTTTGTATGTGAAGTTTTTGATTTCGTCTGATCTGTGTTTGTGTGACTAGTGATCAGCGTTCAGCGCGGAAGCCTGATGCCTGCCTGTTCTCCTGCCTGATTGCCTCCCTCTCTTGGATTCCCTCCACGGACACCTTCTCCTCCCTAAAGTTCCACGGTCCAGCTCTGCCTGTAAGCCTCGACAATTAATACAGTTTAGCTGTCTCGCTTCTGGTAACCTGCGTGCTATTAATTGTGTCTCCCCTTTCTGTTGCAGTTCCCCACGGTCCCGATTACAGCGCTCCTGGGCTCCGTGCTCCTCGTTTTCCCCCACGTGATCCGTGACAGCCAAGGTTTTGGGTGAGCTCATTGTGAAACCTAGTCCCACCCTATCATGTGATTTCCTGAGGTCAGATAGCACCGGATGTGAGTGGGCGTTAAGGCGTCTGGGAAGGATCTCAAAACTGGATTATAGATGGCAGACAGTTGGTGTCGTAAACCACCGCCTCTGTTCAAAGATGGTCATTCACAGTGGACATAAATGGCTTCTTTTACTCCTCTTTCAAACCATCTGTCCTCTCTGTCCAAAATTCCCCACCACCTGCTTAAATCAGTTTCTGTTAACCTATTGTGGTAATACTGCTGGGATCAGACTCTTTGAAGAGAGAGCCTGTCCAGACTTCTGTACAGGGGCAACTTGTAAAATCCACTGATGCAAGTGACCTTTCCAACCGTAAAAAATGTCCAACAGATATTAAAAATCGTGCAAAATTCCTGAAATTAAAGTCAGATAAAGCAGAAATTCTTATTATTGGTTCAGAGACGCTGCATCCAGCTAACATTCTTCTCCAGGTCTTTTATCCATACATGTCAAATCACCCGTCAGAAACCGAGGGGTGATTTTTGATTCTAATCTCATCTTTGAGAAACACATAAAAATGTTACTCAGGCTTGCTAATATCACCCAAGGATCCATTCAATGCTGAGTTTTAGTGCCAATCACACTATTTAACACAATTTAATTTCCTTTTGTTTGGATTATTGTAAAGGTCTTCTAATGAGTATCAGTCAGAAAGTATTAAATTTTCAGCAGAAAGTACAGAAATGCTGCACTAAAGCTTATTACAAGAACCAAGAAAGACATGAACATATTAAACTAGTTTTAATGGCTTTGCACTGGCTGCTCATTACTTTAGAATTAATTTTAAGATTTTACGAAAAACTTTTTATTAAAAGTTTAGTAAAGATTTACTAGAACAGCTGCTCCTGTACCAACTAGTGCGCAGCCTGAGGTCTGCAGGCAGAAACCTGTTATTTCATGTAAATATGTCTGAAATAACAAGAGAAAAGAAAAACTTAAAAACATCAAGTTTTCATGAGTATCTCTATGTCTTTGTCTATGTTTATGCTCGAAAAAGAGTAGGATGAAGTTTACACTTTTTCTGTTCCTATATTTATATAAAGTTTAGCTCCATTATTATTATTGTGGTAAATGGACTGATTCTTATATAGCACTTTTATACTCTCCCAGAGCACTCAAAGGGCTTTATACAACATGCCTCATTCACACCTACTGATGCAAGCACTTTTTTTGTTTTTTATCTAACATTCACACATATTCATACTTTCAGGGTTAGTATTTTGCCTGCATGATATCGAGCATGCAGGCTGGAGCAGCCTGGGCTCAAACTAACAACCTTCTGATTAGTAGAGGACCTTTTTTTTTTTTTACCTCCTGAGCTACAGTAACTCTTCTCTGCCTTATTTCTAGCGATGAGACAATATGTTTATGGATACAATTTATAGTCATTTTTTTTTTCAAAATACAAAAAATGGATCAGCTAACATCTGGCAAGCCTTTGGCAACCGATCTACGGTTGGAGGTAGGGTTAGTTTCATCCATATGAATTTTAATTTCTTGAGACAGTGAGACTGTTACCCTAAAGCTCTAGGCCAGGGGTGCTAACATGAGGCCAGGCAGCCAGAATCAGCCTAGCAAAGACTACAACTCAGACCATGCAATGGACATAAATATTGGACTTTGAACTGTATTTTCACAGGTTTTACAGCTTTTCCTAATGATAAAGAGGAAAAGCTGTGGGTTTGAAAAAGAAGGCTGATAAAGACCACAACCAGGGCCATCAACAACACACAAAATTAATTACCAATATAATTCAATATATCCATCCATCCTCTTCCACTTATCCTTATCAGGGTCTCGGGGGGCTGGAGCCTATCCCAGCAGTCAATGGGTGAGAGGTGGGATACAACCTGGACAGGTTGCAAATTTATCACAGGGCTAACACAGAGAGACAGACAACACATTCACACTCACAATCACACCTATGGGCGAATTTACAACCATCAATAAACCTAACCCCGATAACTACATGTCTTTGGACTGTGGGAGGAAGCTGGTTTACCCAGAGAGTACCCACACAAACATGGGGAGAACATGCAGACTCCACATACACACTGGTTAGCACTGTTGCCTCCCAGCACGAAGGTCCTGAATCCAACTTCATCACCTGGTTGGGTCTTCCTGTGTGGAGTTTGCATGTTCTCCCTGTGTGGGTAGCATGGTAATTAAATTATAGATTTCTGTAATTTCACATATTTACTTTAAGCTTAGTCGGTCACAGAGCTTTCTTTCATTTACTACAGCAGTTTTTCTGTATAATGTAAAAAAACTGAGACATACTGTTAAAATTAGGAAAATACAGTTAAAAATCCCGAAATGTATTCCCTTCTCCACAATTTATTCCCTCCTTCTTTGTTTTATATTACAGTATCTCAGAGATTAAATGTGTAGTTATACTTCTTTATGTTGACAGAAATTGGAGTTTTGCTGGTCCGGCCCACATAAGATCAAAGTCAGCTTTATGTGTGAATGAGTTTGACATCCCTGCTCTGCGCAGACCTCCTTTTGCCCTCAGGTCTGCTGGGGCTGTGTGAGTATATCCATAAAGATGCTGCACTAGCTACAGGCAGATGCAAATGTGCCCTCAAAGTGGATTTTAAGCAACCCCCAAAATTGTAAAATAAGAAAAACAACTACTGAATGCTTTTGGCAGATTTCATGTGTACATCTCTAATGTCTGTTTCATAAAAGGCTTGAACAATCAGGTTCCATTTTATCTTAAAGACCTCATAGTACCATACCATCCCAATAGAGCACTTCACTCTCAGACTGCTGGTTTACTTGTGGTTCCTAGGGTATTTAAAAGTAGAATGCGAGGCCGAGCCTACAGCATTCAGGCCCCTCTCCTGTGGAACAAGATCCCCGTTTGGAATCAGGAATCAGGCAACCTCTCTAAAATTTCATGCTATTTTGTTCACATTTTGGATCATTTTTACCTAAACTACGGTACTATTATAGAATAGAAGACAGAAAACTTTTGACATTGACTGACATGGTCAATTGTAACTCTATTTATGGGTTACCAGTATCGTTGTAACGATGACAGTCTTATTTTCCATTCCCATTGTGTCATTTGGGTAAAGGTCTGACTTTGTCAGAACCATCTTATCCACCTCATTCCAATACCCAATCTGTGAACAGACACAAATAAGGTTATGCAAATATCTTGCACATACAAGCTAGAAAATGTATTCTAATGATATATATTATGGCAACCTGATGTTTTAGTTACCTTAACAGGTCCATTGTTCTTAAGCTCCATGATTGTCACCGAATAGTTGATCCTTTTCCCGTACTGGTCAAACTGTATATTCCCTGTTAAACCATCTACATGCACCTAAATATACATTGTTTGAATTATTAATTGCACAGCTTAAGAATGAAATTCAGCCAATTAAATTACAAAAACTAAAATAAAAATAGACACTTTCTGGATCTCATGCACACCCTGACTTGATGGCTATAGTAGGATAAGTTAACAAAGGGCAACCCTACTTTTGGTCATCTCCACTGGTACCTTCACCACACACTTCTTCCAATCAAACAAATGACTGATTGTGTTGATAGAACAATTTTCAAATTATTATATTTTCAATTATGTTTTCAAACATTAAATTTTAATCGCTTTTGACAAGTAACCAAATAAAAGACAGCAATATTTTTCAACAAAATCTCTGATCTAAACTCTAACACCTAGCTTTTATGATTTCTTCTTTGTGCATTCATACTAAGGACATTCTAATCTGTTTTTACCTGTTTGAGGGCACGCTCAATTTCCACCCCCTGTGCCCAGGGCACTGCTGGATTAGCTAGACAGTCCCCACTGTTGCCACGACGACTTATATCTATTCTTTGCTTGTGCAGGAAACGGAATGCCTCAGTCATCACATGGACTGCATCATAGGTGAGGGCTGAAGTATACTGAAGGACAAAAATAATGGCAAAAAACATAGGTTGGGGACATTTTACTTTATTTAACAGTTGCAATAAAGGCAGACAGAATAGGAAAATGCTGCAACTGGCCAGGTGTCCAACCAGGGAACTGTCTGTTAAGGAGTTGTAACCCACATGAAAATGTCTGATGTTGACTGTGATTCTCGTAGAATTAACATGAACTTTCAGCTGAATTGACCAGTTGGAATCCTAAAAGCCATTGTAGACTGTGGATATTGTAAACTGTGAAAGTTCATCTGTATTTCTGGTAACTCAAATACAGTAGCCAGTTAAGGCATATCCCCGATTCTAAATCTGAAGATCACTAAATTCGGAATGCTTTAAAAACAATGCATTGATTGATTTCTAGTCATCAAATAACTTCATATGAAATGTAGTACAGAGACTACAAGACACTTCAAAATTGTTTTTAAAAAACCTTTGTGCACCTTTTTTTATTTATTTTTTAGAACAACACCAGTTTCCTCGGTACACTTGCACATATTTTTGAACTCATCAAGCCAGATCTTTCCATGAATTTTGCAGTCTCAGCAGCTTCTCTTAGAATCTCAGCGACTTCTCTTATCTTTTTAATTTATATACAGACCCCATGATACGTTTTGTCCCTTGTCATAGTACAGACTACATATGGGATGAACTAACCAGCCTGCATGCTGATATTTTTGATGTTGAATGTGGTGCAGTTTTTTATTTGTCAACTAAAAAGAAGGCAAAGAAGCTCTCAAACCCATTAACTATTTTCATATATGTCTCAGTCTAGTCAGAAATCTTCTAGAATTCCCTAGAAGTGCTACAGGTGTGACTTTTAATTTTAAGGCACACCTCAAGTCATGCACAACTCACTTTGAGGAAACCTGCTGCATCTATTATACTAAACATTTGTTGATATTAGAATGCATTTTTGCTGTCCTGATTCTTAGACTATCTCCAGGTATTCTTAATCCACTTCTTATATCATATGACTTTTGCTGAAATAACTAAAACTCAACTAAATTAAACAAAAACATTATTATTGGATGTCCAAATCTTACTCTGATCCTTGTATCAGCTCCAGGATACTCTTTTTCTTCCAAAGCCTCCCATCGTTGATCAAACTTTGCCACCACAGGATCATCAAAATCTACAATCTGAAAGCCAGACACATTTGCACCTCCATACTGGATTTTAGAGAGGTCACCATCCACAAAACCCTGAAACAAGATCAACAAAATATATAATTATTGAAATTTATGAAAAGTTTATGTAATACTAATATGCAAACACTATTTTCTTATCTGCTGAGATCTCATGGAGCCTTGATCATGCAGGACAAAATGAGTTGCCTCCAGCAACCCACCAGCTATTTTTCAGAGGTTTATTTAGAGCAAGGGTGTCAAACATAAGGCCGGAACTGACCAGGGAAAGATTAAAATTTGGCCTACTGAATGACCGGAAAATGTCAAGGAGGTAATACATTTTTGGTCTTTTAACTGCATTTCCCTAAGTTTTACAGATTTTCCTATTACCAAAGGAATTAAGTAATAGATAAACAATTAAATGATAGAAATGTTCCTTCTTTTTTTTTTTCTTTTTTTTTTCTTTTTTACATATATAGAAAATTCTGTAAAAAAACAAAAACAAACCAAAAAAACCTGAATATTTTCTCTAAATTAAAACAACAACAACTTTGTTTTACATACAGAACAGTCTAGGCAATGAGGTACCAGAACTTTGTCTGTACTTTTTCACATTTATCACATAGAAAAACTGAGACATGCTGTTGACTTCTTTTACTTATGTTAGGATATCTTGGGATCTTTATGTGTAGTAAAACATCTTTACACTGACAAGGGGAGTTTTACTCGTTCGACTTACTCAACATCAAAATGCGTTAGACATCCCTGATTTAGAGGGTGCTGTATCACTGCAATTGATGGCAGTTTGACTTTGCTCTGCCACGAATGTATTCTCTTGTAATTCAGATAGGCAGGTGAGAACATTCAAGAAAGCAAAAAAATGGTTATGTGCAATGTTGTGTCATGCTAAGTATGAATTTCATGTGGATATTCTTACAAAAGAGATGAAGGGAATTTGTATTAAAATGTGATCCACATGGCCAATCAGCTTGTTAGAATTGTGATGTTACTGGAAGTAGTGGTTGCTTATCCATGGCATCTATTAACATTTTTGAAAATCAATAACTGCAATACACAGTGGCCTATAAGTCCCTCATCTCATGGATGAACTTTAACTTCACCAACTTGAATTGTGCTCAGAAAAGGTACTCCGTTTTTAGTCAGTTTTAGATACATTGTTAGAATGGCACACTAACTAGTGCACTTGTAGCAGGTTATGTTTGTTTCCCATTTAAAGCAGATAACAATAACTACCTTCATTAGCCAAGTACTATCTGACCAATTTAACATCTAAAGATACTGTTGAATGACACTGAGAAAAGTCACAAAAGCAATCTAGTCAGCATGCCAATACAGAAGTGAGATATGGAATGAGTTATGTCTAGCAACTACTCAGCAATTACTGCTCTATTATATAAGTTGCAGTAGTGCAAGCAAAAGGTAGTCTTCTCATAGCATGTCTGAATGTGACTGCCTGCTTTAGGATCCCAGTTAATAAGTGTAAACCTGTTATTAGATCCTAATCTAAACTGAGTTTTGTAAACCTCAGTTATTGTTAAACAGTCATACATAAGTATATTTGGTCAGCCTCATTTAGAGACTGGAAAATGACTCACCAAGTTTGCGATGATATAATGATATCCTTTCACATGCCTGCCTATAGTGATCACCTGATGAATAAGAGGAAGAGGTTATGTCAGCAATAAACAACATTTTTAAATGGTTAACAGGTAAATTATCCTAACCCAGAAAGAAATATTACATCCTTCAATTTACTGGAAAAAAATCATAATTTTTGGAGATACATGTAATGTACTTTTATTTATATAGCACTTTTCTACTCTTACTAACCAGTCAAAGAACATGACATTTTCCCCATGCTTTCAAGGAGCACTTTATTGTAATACCTCAAAGCAATTCATCTTCCTCACATTCAAGGATAATTTAGAATCACTAAGTAACCTAACATGCACGTCTTTGGAACTGTAATAGGAAATCAGAGTACCTGGAGGAAACCTATATAGGCACAGGAAAAACATGCAAACTCCATAGTAGGGAGGATGAAATTCTAACACTGTGACAATTTCATGCTCCATACGGACACCTAATACCTAAGAGGTTAGGAAAATGTAAAACATAACATCAATAACAACAGGGTCATTCCATCTCATCTCTGTGCGACTATCTCCAATTTGCTTAAAAGTGTTATGGTACAAATTTTGAGCAGGATTGAAATCCTTCATACATCAAATCCTTTTCAAGATTATGTATATATATATATATAAAAAAAAAAAAATTCCCTCTCGCCCCTGCAGGCGGTCCATCCTTCAAGCTCGGGTCCTCTACCAAAGGCCTGGGAACTTGAGGGTCCTGCGCAGTATCTTAGCTGTTCCTAGGACTATGCTCTTCTAGATAGAGATCTCGGATGTTGTTCCCGGGATTTGCTCGCCTAGTTTGGGAGTCACTGCACCTAATGCTCAGATTACCACTGGGACCACTGTTACCTTCACCCTCCGCATCTTCTCAGGCTCTTCTCTAAGCCCTTGGTACTTCTCCATCTTCGCGTGTTCCTTCTTCCTGATGTGGCTGGCATTCGGTATTGCTACATCTATCACTACGGCCATCTTCTCCTCCTTGTCTACCACTAATATGTCCGGTTGGTTAGTCACCACCATTTTGTCTGTCTGTATCTGGAAGTCCCACAGGATCTTTGCTTGGTCATTCTTGACCACCCTAGGGGGTGTCTCCCATTGTGACCTCGGAACTTCCAGGCCATACTCGGCACAGATGTTTCTGCATACTATGCCGGCCACTTGGTTATGGCGTTCCATGTATGCTCTGCCCGCTAGCATCTTGCACCCTGCTGTTATGTGGTGGATTGTATCAGCGGCATCTTTACACAGCCTGCACCTGGGGTCTTGCCTGGTGTGATAGACCCCAGCCTCTATGGATCTTGTGCTCAGAGCTTGTTCCTGTGCTCCCATGATTAGTGCCTCTGTGCTGTCTTTCAGTCCAGCTTTGTCCAGCCACTGGTAGGACTTCTGGATGTCAGCCTCTTCCGCTATCTGCCGGTGGTACATACTGTGCAGGGGCCTGTCCTTCCATGATGGTTCCTCGTCTTCCTCCTCTTTCTTGAGTTTCTGCTGCCTGAGCACACAGTCGGTTCGGGACATCTTCTTGATGTATTCGTGGATGTTTGTTGTCTCATCCTGGACCGTGGTACTGACACTCAACAGTCCCCGGCCTCCTTTCTTCCACTTCGCATACAGCCTCAGGGTGCTGGACTTGGGGTGAAACCCTCCATGCATGGTCAGGAGCTTCCTCGTCTTAATGTCAGTGGCTTCTATCTCCTCCTTTGGCCAGCTGATTATCCCAGCAGGGTACTTGATCAAGGGCAGGGTGTAGGTGTTGATAGCCCGGATCTTGGTCTTACTGTTCAGCTGACTCCTCAGGACTTGCCTGACCCTCTGCAGGTGGTGGTTGCAGCTTTCCTAGCAGCCCCTTCATTGATTCCCATTTGCCTGTGGGATCCCCAGGCAGGGATCCTGTGGGATCCCCAGGTACTTATAGCTGTCCTCAATGTCTGCAATGTTGCCTTCTGGTAGTACGATCCCCTCGGTTCTGACTACCTTCCCTCACTTTGTTATCATCTGACTACACTTCTTCAGTCTGAACGACATTGCTGTATATCCTGGTGGTGTGGATCAGTGAATCGATGTCTCATTCACTCTTGGCATACAGCTTAATGTCATCCATGTAGAGGAGGTGGCTGATAATTGCTCCATTCCAAAGTCAGTAACTGTAGCCAGTCTTGTTAATGATCTCACTGAGGGGTTCAGGCCTATGGAGAACAGCAGTGGGGACAGCGCATCCCCTTGGTAGATCCCGCACTTGATGGTGACTTGTGCTATTGGCTTGAAGTTGACCTCTAATGTTGTACACCTGAGTTCCTGATGAAGGCTCTTAGGATCTTGTTGATCTTGTACAATTCTAGGCATTGCAGGATCCAGGTGTGAGGTATCGAGTCATAGGCCTTCTTGTAATCAATCCAGGCAGTGCACAGGTTGGTCAGTCTGGCCTTGCATTCTCGAGTGACTGTTCTGTCTGTTCAGTTAGCCATTCTGGGTGTCTCTCATCAACTAGCAGCTGGTTCATTTGTACTGCCAGAAGCTCATGGAGTGCAGTCTTCAGCCAGTAGGCCTGCTGTCCAACTCTTCATACTGGAAACCCTTTCTTGGATATCTGTCACTGTGATGGTTACTGGACTCTGTTCAGGGAGGTTGCTTTGGTCTCTTCTTAGATCCACTAGCCACTGAGCATGGCTGTTATGGGTTGTGTCCTTCTCCCATATGCTATTCCATTATTGATCCGTCTCCAGCCTTGGTGGTGCTGTTCTCATATTGTTCCCCTGCCACTGACAGTACAACTTGGATGGTTCTGTGGGGAACAGCTGGTTTATTCTCCTGCCTTCTATCTCTGTTATACCTCTTCAAGCGGCTGGGCAAGGCTGTGAGTCTTTGCTTGGCAGTTTCCAAGGCCTCAGGTATGGACAGCTTGCTATACTTCTTAGGCACCTTCCTTCGTTGCACCTTCCTGCAGTTCCGGCAGTTGGCTAACCTCCCTCCGTGCTACCTTTATTTTGGCCTCTAGTCTCCTTCTCCATGGAGGGTACTGCTACTAGTGGTTGTTAAACTTGTAGCCAAGCATCTCACTGATCGCTGCTGCCATAGTGTAGAGCAGCTGGTCAGTCTCGGTAATGGTTGAGGTAGGTATTGTCCGTAGTGCTGCATTCAGACATCTAGTAGATCTTCTGAGGGTACTTCATGTAATCTTGGTAACCAGCTACAGAGGATCCAGGTTTCAAGCTTCGCGAAGATCCTATCACTCAGGTCAGTTCCTTTCGCACTCAATGATTCTTCTTCCATTGCACTTGGGGCTTGGTACCAAGTCACGGGTAGGGGTGATGATATCTCCCCCCTGACCTGTCGCCCTGGCTCCCCCTTTTGTTGTACCTCGTCAATCAGTTGCTTCTTCCGAATGTTGGAACACTGAGCTACTAGTTATTTCGCTGTCAATCTGGATGCTGGGGATCCATCAACTCTGGTTTCATCTTCATCACCCTGTTACATAGCAACAGATTTTTCCAATTATCCTTTCTTACCTGAAGCATGTCAGTGCCGTATACTAAAAAAAAAGCTCCAACACCAAACTTCACTCTTGGTATGTTTTTGGGGTGATAAGGCATATAGTTGGGGCTGAATCAGGTGACCCTGAATCCTCCCTTAGTTATGCTGCAAAAGGTGTAGGCTGCTGGGGGATTCCCTTGACGCATTGAGTATTTCTTCTTCAGTCACCTTTCTCACTCACTATGTGTTAATAGACCTCTCTGTATTGAATCATACTTGTTATTAATTTCTGGCTCTCTTCCACAGCATGTCTTTTGTCCTGTCTTCCTTCTCTCACCTAATCGGTCGGGGCAGATGTCCACCCCTCCCTGAGCCTGGTTCTAATGGAGGTTTCTTCCTGTTAAAAGGGAGTTTTTCCTTCCCGCTGTCGCCAAAGTGATTGCTCGTAGAGGGTCATATGATTGTTGGGTTCTTCTCTGTATGTATTATTGTAGGGTCTACCTTACAATTCAAAGAGTTTAATTTTGCTCTCTTTCTGACCAGACTGTACTCCCAGTATTTCAAAGGCTTGCCTAAATGTTTTTCAGCAACTTTTAAGCATGCTTCAACATGTTTTTTCTTCAGGAATGAATACTTGAATGGTGAGCGTGCATACAGGCCATGGTGGTTGAGTACACTACTTATTGTTTTCTTTTAAACCGTTGCGGTTGAATTTTCTGCCCAACGAGTGATTTACTGTTCTGTGTGTGACTAGGAATCACAAGCACGGGAGGACACCTGGAGGAGGAACGGAGATTCACTACCACGCACTGTCTGAGCATGGGAAGGAGGACACGACTGATCACCTTTTTGCACATTGAACTGTTGCTAACCTTTTCACTGTAAATAAATGCACTGCCTTGCATTCAGAGCTCCGCGCCTGGGTACTCTCTCTCTCCAACCGTGACAAAAAGTTTAACAGCTGTGTGCAGTAGCCAAGTTAATGTTTATGACAACTGTTTAATACATATTTTTTTAGAAACATGAGCTTTGGTGACCTTTCAAAAGTCTTCATGAAGTGTAATAAACCTTTCTGCTTTGTAAAATTTTATATCAACTGCATCAGACTCAGATAGCACTGCTGGTATCAATACTACTGCTAATGTGTATCCAATAGCCATATTGATTCGTATCAGAGTATTGATTTCTATTGTAACCCTATTCCACAGAGTAACAGTGCTAACAACTGTACCACCATGCTATCCTTTTAGTGGCTATTATTTAGCTACTAAGTAGTAACCACTAAATTAAGGCTTTTTCTTTCTTTCTTTTTTTTTGTCTTCTGTGACAGAGATGCAACATACAGGGTTCATAAAAATATTTAAAGTCCCCCTCTCCCAGAATTAACTGACTGTTTTGTATGTTGGCCACTGTTGGTGGTGCTGTCACTTGGTGTTCGCTCTCTCTGCGGTAGAGTATCACTTCCTGTTCCTGCTCAAACACAGTGGTGTTTTTGAGAAGCTTATCTGCTTAGCAATTTAATTAAAAAATTTTAGATACATTCTTTTTTCATAGTATAATCTTCACGTCCTTCATCCGAAGATAGCGTAGGCCCCGCTAGCTGTTCCCCGGCAGACCCCAAGCAGCTGGGGAAAGAGGGCGGCTGGGTGACGGTGAGGAGGAAGCATAGTCTTAAACAGAAGCCCCAGGTACACCACCAACCTGTTCATGTGTCTAACCGTTTTTCCCCACTCGGCGACACACCCGCCGGGGGTCAAACTCTGGTAATTGGTGATTCTGTTCTCAGACATGTGAAGCTAGAGACACCGGCAACCATAGTCAATTGTCTTCTAGGGGCCAGAGCAGGCGACATTGAGGGAAATTTAAAACTGCTGGCTGAGGGTAAACGTAAATTTAGTAAAGTCATAATTCACGTCGGCAGTAATGACACCCGGTTATGCCAATCGGAGGTCACTAAAATCAATATTGAATCGGTGGGTAACTTTGCCAAAACAATGTCGGACTCTGTAGTTTTCTCTGGT
>VUQG01038541.1:0-15073 GCA_015106755.1 Etia nguti
TGCTGGGGGATTCCCATGATGCACTGGGTGTGTCTTCTTCACTCACTTTGTGTTAACAGACCTCTCTGCACTGAATCATACCTGTTATTAATCTCTGTCTCTCTTCCACAGCATGTCTTTATCCTGTCTTCCTTCTTTCACCCCAACCGGTCCAAGCAGATGGCCCCGCCCCTCCCTGAGCCTGGTTCTGCCGGAGGTTTCTTCCTGTTAAAAGGGAGTTTTTCCTTCCCACTGTCGCCAAAGTGCTTGCTCATAGGGGGTCATATGATTGTTGGGTTTTTCTCTGTATGTATTATTGTACGATCTACTATACAATATAAAGCGCCTTGAGGCGACTGTTGTTGTGATTTGGCGCTATATAAATAAAATTGAATTGAATTGAATTGAATTAACATGTACACAATGTTAGCATGCCTCTGTGTGCTAATTATCTACGAATAAAAAGGAACAACTGATAGCTTTGCTAGCATTAGCCATGTCAAATTTATGTTGGTTCACAAGGTCCACATACATCAACACGATGAGTGGGCCAGACCAGTGAAACCGGGGGATTAAACCTATAAAAACATCTAAAAGTGTTTCCTTTCTTTTGTCATGTTTATATAACAGTTTAAGATGTCTTAAGAAAAAAAGGCAGATTTTCATTCCCTAGTTTTTCCAATGCAGTGTTTATAAAGAAACATTACTGGCAGAACTAAAAGAACGTATTGAATATATTGGCATGACTCATTGACTTAAACATATTCCTTTGTTGTGGTTTGGGAGGCTCTTGTGAACAATGATTTAGAGCACTAGCTTACATGAAATTAACAGACACTTTTCTTCCCATAATTTTCACACTTTGCAAAGTCAGCCTGTGGTCTTGATTGGACGCTGTGGGACCAGTAAGGAGATTACCCATGTAATCCATCCTGAAGGTAACAAGGACATTAGTACCACTTTTTTTTTTAACGACAGTTGAAAACGACAATATAGTTTTTTTTATTCAAAGTAGCCTCATGTGTTCAGTTGAGGTGGTTCGGGCATGTGACAAGGATGCCTCCTGGGCGCATCCTGGGTGAGGTGTTCCGGGCATGTCCCACTGGGAGGAGGCCCCGGGGCAGACCCAGGACACGCTGGAGAGATTATATCTCTTAGCTGCCCTGGGAATGCCTTGGTGTTCCCGCAGACAAGCTGGAGGAGGTGGCTGGGGAGAGGGAGGTCTGGGCTTCTCTGCTTAGGCTGCTGCCCCCGCGACCTGGCCCCGGATAAGCAGAAGAAGATGGATGGATGGATGGATGGATGGTCTTGGGACACTTGGAACCCTGGCTAAGTAGGTACTAAAAAGGTACCTGGTAGCCAGGAAGCTCTATGCCATCTGCCACTGTGGCAGGCTTTCTCTTTCATTCTGTGTGCTGAAATGCTGAAAGTTGCTGATGAGCCTCTTCTTCTTTCCTTCCTCACATTTTGCTTCATTTCACAGGAATCTCTGGCGCTTTCATCGGTTTGTGTGGTTGCACTGTGAGGCTGCCTTTGAAAAATGTGACTGGACGACATTTCTTTTCCTTTCCTGTGGTTTTAGATTAATTGCATCTTTCTTACAGAAGAAGCTTGCATAAGGATGGAGCTGTGCGCCGTTCGCTGCATGGGCCGTTGGACTCTTGACCAAAGCTCTTTGGGAAGATTAACATTCCTATGGGGAGGGGGGACCACTGTATCACTGCCATTATAAATAGGCAAGATTAGGCCATACACAACAAAACAAACAACAAGTCTTACTGTGGTAGAAACACACAATATGTGTGGATGAAGGCATTGTTCCTATAAACAGCTAGTATACAAGCTGGTGTGTATTTAGAAAAATGTGTATTCTGTGCTTTTCTATTGCTCCCATTGTGCCCATTTCAGTCTTTATCTACTCCCACCGCTTCCTTAAGGTCTTTATCTAGACTTTGTTTGTGTGTGGTTTTGACTGGTGCATGTTTCCAATGCTTTGCAGCTGCCATGTTGACATTCTTGGTGGCTTGGCCTGCATTTCACATTTGTGCAGGTCAGAGGATTTTGTTTGCCTTAACTATTATGGGAGACCCCCAGTTGTTATTTCGCACTTTGGAGGAACCTTTAAAATGCCTCTTCTAGTGTGGTATGCTCTGCTGCACCGAAAGGACGTGAGCCTCGGGGGAGGTGGCTCTGGAGTGGATTTCTATGAAACTCTGGACTCGCTGACTGAGTCCCGACTCACCAATGGAGGTTTTTTCTTTGAAGGGTTTATACAACCCCCCCCCAGGCCATTTGTACTCACAATACAAACTGGATTAATATGTCACACTGCCTTGTGTGTACAGCAAACATACAGTAGTACTAAGCAAACTCACACACAAAGTGTTCTTCATGTTTTCCAGACTTTACACAAACAGCAGGAGCCACTGTTTCCGAAACATATCTAACCCTCCAACAAAAAGTTGCCAATCTTTGAAGTTCAGCTCAGGCAGAGAGAAACAAAGGATAGAAATGAATTTTTCAATCGAGCAGGAACTCCTGGCTTTCATTATTTGGAATGCTATCATCCAGAGTCAAAATGTCAGAAGCTAAATTTAGAGGAAATAACAGTCAATGGTGTGTTCACGTTCCAAATAAAGGTCATGTAAATATCCATTCCTTCTTCTTGTGGCCCCCGCTCACTTACTGTAACAAAAGTTCAATAATGTTGAAATTTCAGTGCTGGGAAAGCATCATGTTTACGATGGCTCACATTCTCCCAGGATTTCAGGATCGTGTTCTCGGACCGTGATCAAAGAATGAAAGCATTGTAACGATGATGAATGTTATGTTTAATTTCTTTAATCCTGCTGAATTTAGCCACAGTGGTCAAATGTTTCTGCTAACACTGAGCAATAAAATAAAGCTGCCAACTCACATTACCAGTATTTACAAAACTCAGGAGTTATTGGCCATTTGCTACTTTTCAAAGAATAGAAAAGACTCAACACGAAACCCGTTCAAGGTATTTTAAATATATATGAAAGGACTCTGCTTTAAATAATAATCTCGGTCAAACATTGTTTTTCCCCCAAAAAAGTTCTGATTTTCAAAAGATGTATAATCAATGGTTGTCATCCACCTAATGTTGTTTTGTGCTTGCTAATTCACTATGATGGCTAATCGAGCATCTAATGGAACCCATCCATCCAATTCAGGGGGGCTGGAGCTTATCCCAGCAGCCATATGGAGAGAGGGAGTGTACACTGTGGGCAGGTCGCCAATCCATTGAATCAGCAGTTAAGCTCACCCCACTAAGTGCATGTCTTTGTACTATTGCCTGAAACTCAAATACCCGGAGCGAATCCGCGCAGACACAGAACGAACATGTCATCTCTGCTCCATTGAAGGCTTTTTTCTTATTTTCAGCCATATTGTATGTTTAAGGTTATGTGTTGGATTGTTATACAAAACACTGCTAAGGTTTCAGACTGCTCCAATTTCGCCCTTTTTTAATGCTTCTTTTCTACAGAAGTTGATTTACTCGTATGGTCATCTGCTCCCAGGATTGTAGTTTAATCTTTAATCATTTCTTGTGGGTTTGCTCGTTCCAGTTTAGCTGTTACTGTTTGAAAATGTTTGATCTGAGTTTTTAGTAGTGTCAGCATTAATTTTAGTCTTTTTCATCATTAAGATACAATTGCTTTGAGTTGGGGAGGAGACACAAACACAGCCTTAGGAGGTCAAAGCCAGTGCCCTCCTTGTGCCAGTCCCAAGCCTGGAAAAAAGGGGAGGGTTTTCTCAGGAAGGGCATCCGGTGTAGAAGTGGCAGATCAAACAGGCAGATTCATCCACTGTGGCGGCATTAGATTTGTGGCGACCTCCAGGGACAGCAGGGTGCAGTCACAGTAAGTAGTTTGGCAGGGGTAAGGCTGAACAAGTTGAGAATGGGTATTACAAAATCCATTCCCAGTTAAGAGTAAGAATTCAGTTTGGATTTGGGAGATACTTTCCTGTTAGGACTTTCTATGCAGGTACAGTGGAGAGCATCCTGTTGAGATGTGAGAACATCACATCCTGTTATGGAAACAGCTGTGTTAAAGACCTAAAATCTCTTCAGAGTTATCCGTACGGCAGAACGCTGCTGCAGGGCTGCTCTCCCCCCCCTAAAGGACATCTACACCAGGAGATGTTGGTCCAGAGCAGCTCAGATACTGAAGGACCCGTCCCATCCCAGCAACAAACTGCTCCAACTTCTGCAATCAGGCAGAAGGTTCCACACCATCCGGGCAAAAACAGAGAGGCTCAAGAGTAGCTTCTATCCCCAGGCCATGCCCCCCCACAGCATCCATAAGTGACTGACACAGGACTCATTCTTAACACATCCCAGCATGATTCTTCTCTTTTTCACTACAGCACTAGACACTTTGACACCCACTCGCACGATGTACATTTTCAGCTTTTCAATGTAAAAATTTCCAGATTGTTTTATTTTATTTTATTCACTTAATGTACATGATGTTCTCTCTCTTTTTGCACAGTCGAGGAGCGTGTAAGGGACACGTTTCACTGCGTGCTGTACTCGTATAACTATCCATGTGACAAATAAAGGATCTTGAATCTTGATAAAGCTCATAGTTAAGTCTGAATTAGGTGACCCAGAACCTTCCCTTAGGCTCAGGCTGCTGGGCTACACACCCCACTTTTTACTCTCCGTGTAAGTAACGACATAAAAGCTTTTGTCCGATTATTGGGGTGGTTTCTCTCTAATATGGTTGCATCTTTACCTTATAATATAAAGCACCTTGAGCCACTACCTTCATCTTCTACATAACAGATGCAGCAGATGTATATTTCCTTTCTCGCTTCAGATAGAAGATAAGCAGAGAGGCTGAATAAAAGTCTAGACTGAGATAGCATTTTTTCCCCCCAAATCTCAAACTAGAATAAAGATACAAATGAGCATAACTGCCATCTTTTATTTAATGTGAGATAGCTGAGAAAAGTCCCATGAGAGGGAACAAAGCTGCAGCCCCAAACAACAAAACTGAATACCAAAAAAAGGTTGATAAGTCTGTTTGATCTCCAGAGACAGCTTAAAGTTTACTGTGAGTTTGTCACTGCAGCCCACGCCTTCCACATTACACGCAGTTTTCTTAGCACAGTGTTAACATACAAATACTGACTACAGCAGCTTTACAATAGACTCAGCTGCAATGCATGTGCAGATTCATGTTTGGACTTGTACTTTAAAAAAAACGTGCAAAATCTGATACCTTGCACAGAAACACGGGCACGCCTCCGTTTATTTTTTTTAAACGTGATGTCTCATCACGATGACGTGTGGAAATAAATAGCCAGACCTGGCTGTTGATATCTATTCTGCTGTGTTTTTAGCTGGTGTTCCAGTGATGCCGGGTGGGGCACAGGGGAAACAATTTCTCTATCATTATAGTCATTACCCCCGGCCCTTATCATCACGGATGTTAGTCTAAGAAGTCTGCATTAACAAAGGCCTTGTGGAGATGGGGATAGTTTTATCCTTCACGAGAGTGAGGATGTTCCCCATTGGCTCAGTCAAAGAAGTTCAGTTTGCCGAACTCTGTGTTCATTCTTTTTATTTATTTATTCCCTCGGTGGCAGTGCGCCGCGCTCTCTTATTGTCCCAGCTTAAAAGAAAGCAGGAGATTATTAGGGAAAACCACGCAGTGCAAATGGATAACTGATGCAGGGTTTAAGCTATCAATTTACTCCAAAGTGCCACATGGCGCTACAAAAGCAATAATCAGGCATATTCTACAAAGGAACTTCTCCTGTTCTTTTGTGTTCTTGACTTTTATGCGTCTACATGATTTTTACTTTGCGATCCTTTGTACACTACCTAATAGTGACCAATCATGGCACAGCACGCGAACGATGGGATGACTTTTAGTGTGTCCTACAAGATGAAACCGGCCTCCTGTGTGGGCTTTGTTTGAAGAGGTTGCGCTCATAATCAAATCCTCGAGGGAGTTGCAGCAGGATGTTTATGGGGATGTGAGGTAGAATTATTTAGGAACCGCAGGGGTTTACACACCACAGACGCTCACTATACATCCACACGTATTCACGCTCATTCCCACATATAAACACATGCGTGCCCCTCTCCATTCTGCAAAGATCCTCATAATCCAGTAAATCTAAAAACCGCCGCCAAGCTAAACTCCACTGACACCACTTTTATGTTTCGTAAAATATCTTAACAAGTACTGTTTAATTTTGTTGTGCTCGGTGACTGCGCTGTAAAACGTCCCTTTCCCACACCATGAGCAGGGGAGGCCAGGCAGGGAGTTTTTGCACAAGAGGAAAGGGCAGACAGACAGGAAGCAACAGAGGAAGAGTCCATCAATTCAGTGTCCATCCGCCAAAATCTAACCTTGATCTACACCTGAACTGAGTCCAGCATTAATCACCCGCACATGGTCAACGCACTCGAGCGTAGCTGTAAATAAAAACAACAGATTTGCACAATTTCTAGATTTATGTGCGCCTCACTTGCTGCCTAATGGCTACCATGTGTTTGCAGGAATCGCACGCATCCCTGCCGCTGTGCGCGACGTCCCTCCCGTGGGAAAACCACCTAAGCCTTACTCCTGTTTGAAACTAAGTAGTCTTTATTATCTGCTTGTTTTGTCCGTTTGGGTGCAGCCCGATTTGAACTTTCTCTCTGAGGCTTGTACTCCGGGGAAAGCATTAGCCTCAACTCCCAACTGCTAGAGTCTGGTACAATAACAGCTTGTTCTGACATTTACACTGTGCTCCACAGACTGAGCGCGTATTTGTGCTTTGTACTGGCAATGAAAGCTTGAACGTTTGAATTAGAAAAACAGAATAGGACCTCTTGTCTTAACATGTGTATTGGACCACACATGTTAAGAAATAGTGCTTCTTCCTAAACTGGAGGAGAAGCAGAAGTGACCCCCATGGGACCAAATCAGAAGGTCAGAAGAGACGTGAGTGTTCCCTGCTATTATTCTATTCTCAGACCATCCTGCACTCTGCAGTCCTCCGCTATATCCAACCCCTGAAAATATTTACATCCTAAATCAGAGTCAGGTAGGTCTTTCCCAGGAAAAAAGAAAAAAATTCCCACGGGACGTCATATGTTTTATGTTTCCAGAAGCAACAACAGTGGTCCACATGGTGTAATTAAAAGAATACGTCAGGGTATTGATAGTTATTATGGCTACGGTAGCTGAAAAAAGACAAGTAAAAGAAAATAAAAAAGGAGAAGGTAAACAAGATAATGTCATGCAATATTCAAGATTCATGCCTCGCTACTCCACAGAGATGATTGCCTTACAGAGGCGTCACGGAGGCAAATTAACCCAACATAATCCAACTCTAAAATGTCAAAACTAGATACCGAAAGGAGCCCACACTCAAGTCCGTACAAGGGAAAGTCCAGCTGTGAGAATTTGGGGTCTTATGGGGCCAAACGTGTGCTTGACTGCGCTCGGTCCAACCTGACCGCTCAACTGATTCCCTCGTGTAGGAGAACGCCAGACTGGCAGCAGCAGCTGGACCTTTAATGAGAGCTTTAAAAAAAACAAGCTAAAGGCTTAAGTGAAGAAAGCGCTCTTTTGTGGGCGTTTGAGAGAGGGAGGAGAAAAACACAGATATGTTTAGCTCTTTCTGTGTGCGCTTGCTTGCGTTTGTAGAAGCGCACCACCACCTACACCACCCGTCACCTCCAGCAGCAGGTTCAGCTGCAGATGCAGGAGTTTAACAGTGAAACCCCATCCAAAGCAAACAGCACACTGCCTCTGTTTCACTCTAGATTCCCACTACTTGGAATTTTTGTTTTCTAAAAGGTGCTCTTTGTCCCCGCTGACGTGTATTTATCTGGCGAGGCACGTGGGAGTGCACCCTTACTTAAATCTAGGCCCAGGAGGCCTGTTTGGCTGGAACAGATACAACCACATGAATATATTACACTGACAACTGGGAGCAAAATTGGTTATTAGTCCTCGCAGACCTTTTTCCAGCACCCCACACCTCCGCTCCTGCAAAATTTTCCCTTGAAGGAGAGCTTTTAGCCAGACAACTACTGCATGTACCTCACAATTGCAACAAGTTATCGCTTTACTCCCAGCTCCTCGCTGCGCTCTCATACAGATGAGCCCATTTCAAAATTTGAAAATAATAAAAGGCTGTCTGGAATTTGATGCTAAAAATAGGTTTTTATATGCTGTACTAAGACAAGCTCAGTGTTTTTTCCTTCTCCACCTAAACAGCAAGACTAGAGGTGATCCCAGCCCACGCATGTCGGCATACAAAGCCAGGCATTCATACGTACGTCCTCCATCCTTGACGCCCACAGCTCTGACAGCATAGAAAAGGCAGCGGCCAATGGGATGGAGAGAAACGTAGAGCAGATATTTCATGGAAAGAAAAAACACAGAGTCTGCTGAATGAATGTTTTTAGCATTGAATTCAGAAGGAGCAGTGTTTTGAGGGCAACACAGCAGTGTTTCAAAGCTGACCACTTTTAGTTATCGAGAAAAGCAAAGGTGGAACTGCACAGTAGCACAGTACATCCTATGGAAGAAAAAGGTCGTTCATACCGTAGAAAAACATACTGTCTGAGGGGTTGGGACAGCTATTTATACTTTTTAGCATCCACTCATAAAGTTTGAAGGCACAGTCTGCTTTTAAACCTCGATGTCTTCAGATTTTAAACTGAATACTTGACAGCAGCTGTAAAGGGAACTGATCAAACAGCTAGCTTGGTTTATAGGCGTGTTACTCCATACATACGTATTTAAACTTCACAAGAATTTGAAATGATCTCTGTGAAGCTCTGTGGATGGAACCGAACGAGATCTGAATTCTGCACATGAAGCAAGACCAGGACTTGGAGTCACTGGCAGACCGAACTTAGTTTAGTCAGCAGAGGGGTTTTAGGTTCTTGCTATTATCGTGTCTCTTGATCATTGTGTTGCTCTTTTATAAGATTTAATTTTCTGTTCTGTTCTGTGATGTCTCGTGCACTCGACGCCTGAAATAATACGAGGTGGAATGTGGAACTAAATGTTGAGGCTTTTATTCTTCTTGGCCTTTCCTTCATCTGTTGTGGCTTGGACTGAACTTCACCCATTTGATTCAGTTACATTGAATCCTCTGGTATAAACTGATTTTCTCAGGAGCTTCTCCGATTTTAAAGCCTAACATTCACAAAACTGTTGTTTTTAATGATACCAATGGCCTTTAAGTAAAATGCAGCAGCATCCTGTTGGGTGGATTTTAATGCCCTGTGACTGAGAAATTGTTGCCCAATGACCACACCCTGGATAACCTTACTCTCTGACTCTTAGAATGACCACAAAAACACAAAATGAACTGAATTTTTTATTCAGTGTAATCTGAAACAATGACTGAGACCATAAACTCATTAGGAGAGTGTACTACAGTTAGGGGGAATTTTGGTATAAACCTCTATAGGATCTTGTTTTTGCAGCTAGACGTATCGTTAACTGGTGGCCATACAACAACAAAAAAGCAGATCCATTCCAGCAATCCATGAATTGAACTTTAGCCAATATAATAGAAAATCCATCCTAAGACGTTCAGATAGACATTAGTTAACCAGGATAGTTGGGCATGGTATAACTGTTTAATTGTTAAAATAACCGTTGTTTGTTTACAGTATTTACTAGGATGCTAGCAATCTCTTTGCACACTGGCATCATGTTTAATACTTGAAACAGGTTTCAAAGAAAACCCTAAACATTGATGTGACTTGTCTGTAAGGCCTCAGCTGAAAAAATACCATCAAGAACTTTGGCCGTGGTTGTCAGCTGTGTGGGAATGCCAACCACCTTGACCTCAGCAACAAACCAGAGATAGGCAGGGCTCACTGATCTGTGGAACTGGCAGAGAGAGAGGTTTGACTTGGGACTGTTCTCATGCCACGCCATGACATCACTGCCTCTGAAGCATTAAATACCGGACACTACAGATAAATTTCTCCGATGGGGTTATAATGAAAATCTAAAAACGTATAGCTAACAATTTCAAAACACTGTAAATCGTTCTTTTGACAATCTATAATGAGTTTTGGCAATGTTTCTCCTCCATGCCTTCATGCTCTAGTTTGTCAATCATTTTAAAGCACTTCTGTTATCTTTATGCTTCACTGGATTGTGGGAAACATACACAGTGAGTCAGCACCGCCTTCCGTAGATCTGCTGTAATGGCGAAGCATTCCTTTGCCATTGCTTTATTTCTCCTGTTTTAATTTAGAGCTGTACTTTGGGAATCTCCCTTTCACAGGGGGCAGCTGATGCATGTATGCTGAGGTTGTGGGGTCTTTCGGTGTGGCTGTAGGTGTATGAAAGCATGAATGTGTGGGAGATGGTACATGATGGTATATGTCAAAGTGTGCAAAGATTTCTAAAAACATCTTGTTGTAATTCATTACCCATGAAAAAGCCATCAAATAACTAAACCCAGTCTGTGGAGCAGGGACGTGTGCATTGAGTGTAGTATCCGTTACATTAGCATTAACGCTGTTACTGTTGTCCAAGGGGCCCGGTACATTGGACACGCAGCCTAGCACCAGGTGGCTAACGGCTGGCTGTTTGGGAAGCAGAAAGAATCCCGCTAACCTGTTTACTTGACCTCAGCCTGCTATTAATTTGTCACTGTGTTCAGAAGTGTTGTTTACAGAGGAATTTAACCTGCACCATAGTATATTAACGTCTGCCACCAGTGTTGATTCTAAAAGTCATTTTAAATTGGCAGCAGCTTAGTGGATGGCATTCCACTTTTTTTTCTGGATGCTGGAGGTGGAATAACAGTCTGCCTCGGACTATTTGGGATGTATATGGCTGCTCACTTCAACTCAACCAAGTTTCTTTTAGTTGTTGTTCTGTGTTACTTATTGAATATTCACAATTTACATATACGAAGAAGAGTGTAAACTTTCATGGCTGTTCTCTTATCTGTCAGTTACACAACACTTAAGAACTCTGTAGGGTTGTGTGATGTCATTTTGATGCATGTGGCTAAAAGTGCTTCGGTTTTGGTGTTATTTTGCTTCTTAAACTTCCATACGTCTGTCCCCTCACAAGAATCTCTACACCTCTTACAGTATCAGTCACATTTTAGTAAAACAAAATTAATTTGTCCTTGATATGACTGTTTGCTCAAGTGAGACAGAGCACGTGAAGGACAGGGAGGGATTTGGAAAGGATAAGATGCCAGAAGCAGAGGTGGTGAAGGTGGATGAGGGTAGATATGTGGCGTCAACCGTCACAATCAATGGACGCTGCACAACAGAGGTGAAGGATTTGTTGCAGGTAGGGTAAAGTGGGTGTCATGGGTCATATGTCACAGAAGGAGAGCAGAAAGAGTGAAGATGGTAGTGAGACCTGCTGTGATGGTCTGGAGTCGGTGGCACTGACAAAAAGACAGGAGGCCGAGATGGCCGGGTGCCACATGCCTCTATAAAAGCAATAATCGAGGTGGCAGAGTTAAAGATGTGGGAGTTACCAGGATGGACAGGATTAGGAATGAGTACATCAGAGGGACTGTTCAGGTTGAGCGGTTTCAAGACTAAAGTTAGAGAGCAAGGCTGAAATGGTTTGGACATGTGCAGAGGAGAGACAGTGGATATACCAGGTAAAGGATGCTAATGCGATCACATGCTAATGGATTGTCACATAATTACCAGACAACAATATAAACCCATAGGCTACACTCCACACACTGTCAGTGTGCGGCTGACTGCTGGAGCTTTATCATCACTCTGGGTTATTGGCTAGCTTTCTGTTAGCATGCTATTTGTGCAGATGGTTGCAAAAAGCCAAAGTTGTGTTAGCGGTATAATCCTGCGATTTCTGTTTCTTTCCTGGATACAGTTTGTACTTTATCATCATGCTCTTGTCCTTTTGTACAGTAAAAATTAAACTACATAATAAAAGTCCATGTCTCCGCAGTAGACTGTTCAATTTCCTCCTCCCACAGATGAATTGAAAAGAGCTGATTCAAGTGCGCAGGAAAACATGTTTGGTGATGTCTCTTTTTTTTTTTTACTGAGAAATGTAACGTACAGTAACCTGTGAACTGTAATGATGACCTGGATAAGCTACTGTGTGACTGGTTTGCTGCTTGGGCGAATGGAGACAACCGTAACATCCCCCCGCAGCTGTGTTTCTACTAATATGTTCCAACTAAGTCAGATCAACTTTTAGTTGTCTTTTGGTCTCCACCAACTCCTCAAAAATATCCTCTACGTTGGGAAGCAAGTTGCTGCTTAGCTACTGAATCCAGTGTGAAAGGCTCAAAAACCAAAAGCCACTTAAAGCTGGCTTGAAAAGAGAATCAGTCTTCACAGAGTTCCCAACTAGGCTAAATGTGAAGCCAAAGGATATAAAACCACCCCAGTGAGCTGAAGACACTAAAGAGTTTTAAGATATTATGTGAATCTTTTTGAGTTCCTGGTCACTTGCTGCACTCTTACTATGTTCTTACCCCTGCTGAGGTGCCTGCTGTTGGGATTTGATGCTATATAAATAAAACTGAACTGAACTCAGTATCATAACCAACTTGTGTCAAAAGCTGATGCGTTTAAGGTGCATGTACATGCAGTCACCAACCCAGTCACCTCACAGAGGCTTTGTCTTTGTCACTGTATGTGTTATGTCTACATTATGTCTTCATAAAAAGTCTCTGATGATGTTACAGCTGTGGGCAGTTTTACTCATGTGCAGCATCTCTCATCAAACATGGTCTCCAGAGTGTGACTTTATGACACTGCAGGGGCTCATTTAGAAAGACTAATGGTAAACACCTGTCGCTGCTGCTGCTGTCAGACGGGCTTTCGTTGTGTTGTCTTCGGGGGTTTGCTCACAGACGTGTGGATTCCTGCTCAATATTTATCTACATGATTTCCACTGAGTCACATCATGATCATAGTCACGAAGCCGTGGAAGTGGACAGCTGTCAACGACTGTTGTTTCAGGTGATACCAAAACAGCTCAGACAGAGATAAGAGCCGTATTAGCCAAATCAGGGATACCAGAATTAGACTTAAACATAATTAACCACTTAACATCCACCAGGTCACAGGAGGACCTGTTTAGGGTTATGGTTGGGGTTTATGTTAGATAAACAGGAAGACTATAAAAAACTGCATGATGTTACCTTTCCAATAACTTCTCCTATTATGTTTCTTTCTTTTTTCTCTCTCTTAAAAGTTTTTACACTTTGGTAATCTAAGTAGGCAAAATGTATATAAGAAGATTCCTGCCCTTAACTAAAGATGTATCCCAAATTACCAGGAAGAGGTTAAGGAAATTTGAGATCTGAAGTATCACCCATAAAAAAATGAATAAATACCTCATGACTAGCCGTGGCAGCAGAATGGCTTCAGTTAATCAGTCAATCGATCACTTTGGTGGACTTAATGTTGTACTGAAGTGCAAATCATAATAAAGTGATGAAAATTAAATGCTGTAAAAATGATAAACTCGGGCTATTTAAATGATTTTCTAAAGTTTGTCTTGTTGGATCACTGGATTTTGTCCATTGTTACTGATTCTGTTATGGGTGAAGTTTGCAGGCATGGCCCAGGAGTTTAAAGTTCCCGGTCTGGGATTTATCTAAAAGTAATCGTGAGCTTGCAGTGGACCCAAGTATGAAGCAGTGGGATTAATAATTAGCATCTCCAAGTCTGGTTCTCAGTTAGAAAATCACGTCCACTCCAAACTGGTGGTGAGTTGCTGCCCCAGCTGGAGGAATTAAGGAATGTGGGGGTCATGGGGGATTTCTCAGTCAAGAGAAGAACAGAGTGGGAGATTGACAAAGTGATTGTTGCAACATCTGCAGTGATGTGGACACTCTGCACGTATATTGTGGTTAAAAGGTCTACAGTAAATGTGAATGCAACTCAATCAGTTTACAGGTTGATCCTTATTCCTACCCCTCATCATGGCCATGAGCTGTGGGTAGTGACCAAAAGAATGAGACACTAGTTAAGATACAAGCAGCAGAAATTAACTTCCACTGGTGATGGATGGATGGATGGATGGATGGATGGACTTTTGTTGGTCAGGAATCAACCTCAGTAGCTTCTCCATGCTGTGCTGAAAAGCGGAGTCCTGCTGAGCTCAGATCAGAAGTTGGAGGCCGCTGAGTGTGGAGGTCGGCAGCAACACTGTGAGCTGTCTGTTACATTTAGACCCTGAGACTAAATAGAAGTAGACAGAAGTTAATTTAACGCACACACACACCAACAGTAACCTCACAAAAAGCACAGCTTCCCTGAGTAATAGACCCGACAGACACCATAACACACTTCAAATACACACACACACACATTTCACACTCTGCCCTCCTAAGCATCTCTCCAATAAAAAAACCCCAGTGCTTGAAGCACGCTCCCTGTAGTGCAGTATAATCATTCCACACTTCCTCCGAGCTCCCACGGTGACAGTTTGAAAAACTGCTGTATTCCTGTCTGGGGGGCGGTGGTCACTTGATAGTTATGGTGGGTGTCAGGTGAAAACCTCGAATCTCCAATAGTCTGGTTTTTTTTCAGCATCTAACAAAAGGACCTTTGTGCCAAATGTGATTCAGTCTTCTGAAATAAAATCTGAATGAAATGTGTATGTTTTGCCTAACACAGTACTGTTACACACACATCACCGAGAGGTTAGGGTGGATATACAGTGCGATGCAAAAGTTTGGGCACCCCTGATAATTTTCACTATTTTCCTTTATAAATCATTGGTTGTTTGCATCAGCAATTTCATTTAAATATATCATATAGTAGATGAACACAATGATATTGTAACGGACTGGGTTACAAGTTAGTTGACTGTTGTGTTATCAGTGTTTTGTGTTCAGAATTGCCACTCACTTATGGCATAGTTGGACCACACCGGCAGCATGGTGATTTACTGAGTGTCCTTGAATGTGTAGTAGTCTAGAGGCCGTTTGGCCTGTCAATCAGATCAGCTACCAATGACAGAGAGTCTGGAGGAGAGCACGTGTGTGGTTGGCCGAAAGTGTTTGGGGGGCGGGTGTTAGAGAATGTTGTTGTGGGTGTGTGCGGAAAAAAAAGAGAGTG
>VUQG01038544.1:0-17768 GCA_015106755.1 Etia nguti
AAATATATCTATTCAACCGCCCCCTTTTTTTAAACTAAACAAAGGGCAGTGATACCTGCACAACATGCATGCTACACAGAATTTGTGTATGTGTGTGCATGTCCTAACAATCAAGAGCCAAAAAACACTAAATTCTGCAGGCCACCCCTGGGATATATTCTCTAAATCTCTTCACCCCGTTCTCTAAAGTTCACTTCCAAACTTCCTGGAAAAAAAGGAGCAGAATTTTCTGAGGAAACACAAAGAGGGTTAGTGAGTGTAATAACAGCACGGAGTAATAACATTTTGTTTAATCCTGCACAATTCTGCCTCGTACCAGAGTGAGAACAGCAAGCCGGTGGGGGAGGTGAGGCTCTGCGGTGAAAAGAAATTGCCACTCCTGCAGATGGACCCGTGTTAGCAGCAGAAGTAAGAGGTGGGAGTTTGTGTGCAAGAGAAACGCCACAAACTACTGAAAAGTTGCCATGAGCCACTGCTACCCTCCCACTGCCTCTTCCCTCCTCTTTGTGGCTCGGCTGAAACCTCAGGCCCTTCCTTACTACTGCCGGGGGGGGGGGAATGAGGTCAAGGATCGCCTTACTCAGGCCTGCCTCCCCTATGGTCACCCCCTCTTCATCACCCCCCTCCCCACCAGCCCCGCTCACTTAAAACCTCATTCCATCACTGTGGCCAAATCCGCCTCCTCCAACTCTCACTCCGCCCTCCATCGCTCCGAGTTTCATTTCTTCCCTCCCCTCTTCTTAGCTCCCACCCACCCTGCGCACTCAACCCGGTGCTAATTGGTAAATCTGTTGAACCATGCCATCCCTAACAATGAGACACCTGGAGCTCTGTCAAAACAAGTTTCCCTGTGAAACGGCCTCCAGTGTTAATACAGTAGCGTACCGAGACGCTGAGTCTGTTGTCACTCGCGAGGCTGACCACAGAAATGCAACCAGGGATCGTCCTATCTGAGGACATGTCTCAAACGCGAGCACACCCCGACTGCCGGCCTGTGAGGAGTGGTTCGTCGTAAATTAAGATTATTCATTAATATTACTCCTGAACCTTGACCCTGTTTCTTTGTGCAAATAAACTCTGACTTGATTGTCATGTTTTTCCAAAGCATACTTAGTTAGGGGCTTTCGATCCACTCCTTGAAAGCCTGAAAGTCAGAGCTCGGGGTTAAATAGAGTCAATCTCCTGAATGCACTCACATAAAAGTTATACCATAACCTGACTATCTATCATCTAAATAAGTCACACCTTAGACACAAGGACACTACGAACACACACTGGTGTAGACAAAGATTTTTTTTGTAAGACACGAGCACACACACACACACACACACACAGAAAAAGACAGACAGGCACACCCAACAGTGATCCTTACAGACCTTGTCAAACAAGTTCTAGCAAAGGCACTTGTACAAGAGGAGAGGGGGGGTGAATCACGTCGACATCGGCGGAGGAATGTTAACCACATTAACAGCTGATTTCCCTTCGGCCTGTTTTAAAGGGGCTATGTTTGGGGTTTTTTCCCTCCTAACAACAAAGGCTGCACATGGTGTGCAAAATCAACAAGCAATTGATTAGTCAAACAATTCAAGTAAGCAATCCAGAGAGCCACGGACGCCTCAGAGGAGATTAAGACGTCTCTGATGGGCTTCGTATTGCCAGCCTCTTTCTGACTTCCCAATGCCCGACTGAAGCAAATCAAAACAAGGCTTACCGATGTCCTTAGAATGTCAGCACTGCAGTAGAAACAGGACTAACTTTACCTGTAAGCTTCACTTCTGTGGAATCTTTTTTAAAAGTGTCTAGACTATAACCAACGAGTTACTGCTCTTTGATAAAATTTGGACCCAAATGCCAGGAATAAGGAAAACTCTTAATATTCAAATCAAGTGCACAGACAGTGGCAGAGTTAAGGGTGGCCAGGGGTACCCACTGCCGTCACTGTCTATAACATTTAGCCAACCCACACAAGCAAAAATAAAGCCGGTAAAGGAGTTTTGCATATACAAGCAGAACTGCAGTTTCATCCATTTGATCATATTTTCAACTCCAATAACCTTATAAAAATTCTTTGAAACAACAATAATAACAATAAAAAGTATGCAGTCCTTTCAGATATATTTGCCATCTCGATTTAAGGCCAGTCTCAACCTGGCTACCCCAATCAAAAAGGTCTTACCCTGCCGCATTGCACATCTAAAAAGGACATTACCCATTAAAACATACATTCATTTTTTGCTACTCTCTTTTTAAAAAAACATGTTATCACTAGAAAGATCTGGAAAGTAAAAAAAGTCACATGCAAAGACATTTTCAAAGCTGAATAAAGCTGAACATAAAAGGAAAAATAAAAGAAAATCCAAGAAGTTAAATGGATATAAAAGAATGAAGCCTGAGTACCGTCCTTCCGGTACCATCTCCTGGATGAAGGCATTTTAGACATTCAAAAAGCACATTAGCATTAGAGCAGCAGCACTGAATTAGCGCAATAAACAGCAAAGCATAATCATCATCATCATCATCATCACCAGGATTTAATTTTTCATTCTTTTTTTTTGTTGCTGTTGTTTTAAATCATCAGTTATCAGCTGTTAATTTGTGTGTGGAATCAACCAAAAATAAAATCCAAGAAGATATTTTTGGAATTCAAAGGTCTCTCACCAAATGAAATTGGTGAAGGCTCAGATCTGACTGTCCGGGGAATTCCCAGCGGAAGGGCCCCTGAAAGGCAAAGATGGACGTTCCCAAGTCACACAATTATATCAGCTCTCCATCTCTCATCTATTCTTTCTCTCATTCCTACACTCTCACACACTCTCTCACTCACACACACACACACACACAAACACACAGATATCTGCACTCAATCCCAGCCGGCCAGGTTTTATGCAGAAAGCAACGTGTTCTCCCTGGAAACAACGCATCCCCCTGGCCTTTTAGTTATTTAAGCGACTGCCTCATCTCTGCTGGCTCAGCTTTCTCCTGGGTGCACGCTCGGCACCGTTATGACTAATTTTACTCAGAGAGAATGGGAGAACACTGGCTCGGCACAGGGTTACGCGGTTGTCGGTACTGGCTGGCTGGTTGTTCAAACAGTATTTCACTTTGGTAGAACATTTCATCTCCTCAGCATGCGCACCTTCACATATGTTCAGCAGCAGTCAGCTGATCTAGGGACCTGGCGTCGCCACCATTTTGGCAAAAGCTCAAAATATTTTAACTGCAAACAGGCGACAGGATGAAGGGCGTCACCAGTCGTGCTTTTAATGATGGCAGAACCGCTGAATTTGAAATAAGAATTTACGCCTGAAATAAAATGATGGCGACTTTCAGTTCCCGGAGCAGAATTTTCAGGTGTTTTTACCTCTCTGTTATAGGCATTAAAATTGTGAACTACACTACTAGGTTTTCAAATACCTGATTTTTTTCTTTGGGAGGCATGCTGAGGTTAAACTGGCACATTTAAAAAGATATATAATTTGCCTAAAAGTTTGGGATTATAGAGGACAGGAGGAGAAGAAAATGAGGCCTGGAAATGAAGAGCCAAGAGGGAGAGACACTTAACAATGTCTTTAAATTTAATACGCACACTTGACAAAAAAATTAAATATTTAACAATTTTTATTCTCACTGGGTGGCCTGTTAACAAGTTATCAGGTGTTTTAACACATTAAGATGTTATGTTCCAAATCCAAGGAACAAGGAGACTCTTCGGGCTTTGTTGTGGTGTTGTTGCTGACTAAGCTAACACTGAGTGGATTGTCTGTGGGAACAAGCCACCGTCCAGACTGCTGGACAGATACAATGACTGAGGTGCTCTCATTTTCATTGTCACAGTTCCCGGGCCTGACGACATGTCTCGACTGCCTCAGATTTTGGCCCGAGCCGATGATGTAAGCGTGACCCCTTGAACAAACTCCTTGTCTGGAGAAGACGGCGAGTGACAGTGGACAGTCACAGCCGTCTCTAATCTGAGAGCAGGACGGCACCGCCAAGAAGAACTAGCCTATATAGATGAAATCTTCAGTGGTGTTACATGCTAAGTTGGATTTACATATTGGTGTAAAGAATGACTAAATGCAGTATTAGTATTAGTAAACTCAACTAAGAAAATACTTGCACATAAAAGAATCAGATGAAAATATCTTGTTATGTTTGAGATGTGGAGTGCAGGACAAGGATGGATGGAGGGACACATGAACAAAAAGAAGACAAAAGGTGGGGTGGAGGTAGAAGAGGTTATTTAGACAGAGGCTTAAATGCAGAAGGAAAAAGCAGCTTAAGGCTGACATAAGCAAGGATAGAGAAAGTGCCCTGGGTAAAGCCTATGGACAGTTTGTGGGTGGTGGCTGCTGACCACGGGGTCGCTAATTAACAAGAGAGAAGGCTAGGCCTCCCAGAGGCCTGGACGATTGTCTGGACAGCCCAGGTGCATGGCCCATTCAGACCACAGGAAGCCCCCTTTATCCCTCTTCCCTCAAAATGGACAGAGAAGTGGTCAAGGAGGGTTTCTTTCTAATGCTGACCTCGAGTAGCAGTCGCACGACTACAATAGGAATCCACAGAGGCACTGTGGTCTGTCTTTTCTGAATGCATGGCTAAAGCTGCTTTTTCCCCCCCAACCTAATATCAAAAATATGTCACTTTGTATTATTTTCTTCCCAGCCTCCTCCTAGTATAGAACCGGTGAGGATAGTGAATGGGAGTAAAATTGGCATGTTCAACAGTTGCAAAAGCTCAGGTGGGAGGTCTTACACGCCGTAAAAATGCCCAGATTCCATCACTTCCTCCACACTAATTACCATACACTTGGAGCGAGTGCCCTTCTTCTCTTCATCCCTAAGCCCATGCTTCACTTCCTCTGACACACACACACGCACACAATGGCACACAGCGAGGTGCAGTCGGGAAATGGTTAACACTCCAGCCGTCCCCTGCTGCCAGTGAAAGCCCACAAAACAATGGAGACATTGTTCGTCCAGGACTAGACTCTAGACTCTAGGGTTGTGCACGCGTGTGCATGTGTGTGCACGTGGATGTCAGAAAGTAGATTGTGTGCGTATGCTCTTAACATGGACATGCCCACCCACCATTCCCAGAATAGCAAATTAGGAAATGGGATTCAATTAGAATGACATATCTTGGTTTCTTGGTACTGGATTACCTAAAATTGAGAAGAAAAAAAAAGAAAAAACCTTCTGAAAGTTGACAAATGATGCCATGACATTACCAACACGAGCCTGGATTTCAGCTACAACAATACTGTTGATGCCATCAACACATGCTAGGTAAGAGGTGGATTTCCAAAACAATCTCATGTTGTGACATGTTGTGTTATTGGTTAACACAATAATCCCTATCTAAATAAAAGTGTAAGACTGATTAAGTCACGCATATCTACTCCAAAACCTATCAACCAGCTTCAGGCTACTTCCTCTAGCCGAGTGTGCACGAAGAGTCTTCAAGACCACAGTGTCAAATTAAACCCTCACAATAAAAAAAGGCAAGTTGACAAAGTAAGGACTGTTTATGATCTTTCCCTCAGGAGCTGTGTGAGGCGTAAAAATGTTTCTTGGAGTCTCTCGCTCTAGAAATACACATCAATAGGCAGATAAATATTGAATAACTTTCAACCAATGGCATGAAAGTTCAGCAGCGGCAGGTTTTGAGGCTGCCTGCGGGGTGGTCAGGCACTTCAAAAAGACCTGCGTGCCCCCCTTTGAGGGCATGGTAAACAGGGGCATACACCATGCCCTCAGAAAGACCAGCCGGCGTGAGGTCACTTCCTCTATTTCTTGGCTGATCCTCCAGTGCTCCACCTTGAATGAGCCTTCCAGACAGAAATGACACCATCTGTCTGCATCTCTGTCCCTGCCCATCTCTCTGTGCCTTAACTTTCTCAGAGGCTTTATCTGCAGGCATCGATGTCTTTCCTTCTTTCTCCGTCTTTATATTGTTGTTTTAACTGTCTCTGGGTCACTCAGGCTTCAGATTGCTGTTATCGACAGGCCAATCAAGAGGTTCTTATCACTGTCGAAGCAGCCTGCTAGCGCTCCAGGCAGGAGGAGTCAAGTTGCTTGAATGTTTCTTTGCATTTGTAAACAAAAAGAAGCTACCGTTTACAGCCCAATTGATTGATAAGGGGATCACGTACTAGATCGTGCAGACCTACATTTTGTAGATGTAAAAAAAGAAGACGAAGAAGAAGAAGGGGGAAAAAAAAGGCTTGACCGATGAGTGACACCTGTGGGAGTCCGTGTGGGGTTATCATTGGAATTCACTACGCTGTACACAGTTATCTGTCTTTTCTATATGTATGACAGCCGATATGATGCAAACCAGGGAAACATTCAATCACACTTCCTTCTCAGTCAGAGGTGAATGCTGGAGCAGGATGGAAGGAGTGGCAACAATACAAGCTGCAGTTCACATTCAATTTCATCACTTGTACTAACAGCCAGTTGTGTGCCTATGCAGCCATGCTGCAATGCCTCTGATCTTACCAGCCTGTGTACTCTATCAAACAGATCACACTGGGTTTGGGCAATATGACCACAGATATTACAATATATTCTCCCATATTGATCACTGTCAGTACTAATCACGATAAGAGTTTAAGAGCGCTCTCACTATTGCAATGTGATATTTCTTTGGCTCTCTGCTTACAAGTAAAGCCCAAAGAAAGCAAAAAGCACACCAAAAGGTTTATTTAGGATTCATATGAGGTTTTAATCATCAAATCCAACTCACAGCCCTGTAAAAACCCATTTAGAAGATTGAATTGGAAAAAGGTTGCTTAGGCTCACTATTATTTTTGGCCAGAAATCACCTATTCAGTCCCAAACTAAATTGTATCCATGCTCAAGCCCATCTGTGCCCACACTAGGCTTAACTGTTCCTTTTTACTAGCGGTTATGTTGGATTAACATATGTACATGTTGTTGCTATCTGCAAACTAACCGACAATGGCCAATGTTTATCTGTGGTACTGGCTAAATGTAAAAGAGCCGATTTATAGTTTATAATAAGGATTTATTCCCCCCCCGCCCCCCCCTAGCTTAAAAGAAAACAAGATAACGAGAAAACAAAATAAGGTCTGTTTCAGAATGTCACAACTGCGGCATCCCTATTTTTAACATAACTTTAATCGTCTTTATTTGTTTTGAAGCAGCAATTTTCTGTCACATTTAATCCCACTTTACTGCGTTAAAGTGTCCTTTGGCATAAAATGATTCAGTATTTTATTGAACTTGGGAGAAAACTGATCTGGCCACGGCTTTGCTTCTCTTCATGCATTTTGCTTTTACATCTCCCCAATCTATTACTTATGACCAATTTATGTCTTTATGTCTCTTATCTTTTGGTGTAACTCAATAGGTACGGTCTCTACTTTTCACTGTTGCGAGCTTATTTCTTCCATCAGTCTGGTTGTCCATCTTTCTTGTTTCATGTTTGTTTTTGCCCCATAGCCAATTTCTGTTTTCTGAGCTGGTGTTGCCTTTTTGTTCCAAGCCTATTACTGTTTCATGCTTGACTGACTGTGTGGCGTTGTAATGGAGCTTACTCTATGTCTTCTAAAAATCAAATGTTTACATTTATAAAATGTGCTTTAATTGCAATTATAGATCATTTTAGCAGCCAACTGAGGACTCTAATTAAAGCAGTTTATTACAGAAGAAAAGCAGCATGACGTCACCCCCAGAGTCTCCAAAGTTAGAGCTGCAGCGCTTTTTCTTGTCCTTAAACTTCTTCATGCGGGGAAGTAACGTGAATTGTGCTGCACGAGTTGATGCGTATGTGAGGCGGTATTTACAGCCATATGACTCATAGCAGGATAAAACCTCAAGTATTTACCTGCAGCGTTTTGCTGCCTACGACCAGTTTAATGGCTTCAGAGAAGTTGGGACTCTTTTTCTCAGCGTCTCCGAAAATAACAGAGTAAGAAGAGGCCCCCTGAACTCTTTGGTATAAAAATAACACTAGCATCGCGGGCGAAGATAAGGAGGGCCTTAGCTGGGCTTGTTTTGTTCAGAATAACACTGTCATCACTGGCTCTTTGTCTTGAAGACTACTTTTGACAGGGTTTCTGTTTTAAATAAAAAGCCTTGTCAAGTCCTGCTATTTTTAAGCTATGTTGTGCTTAACTTAAATAGCCAAAAACACTAAAGAGGCTTTGGTTCGCCAACTTTTCAGCAAGCGTTCGAGCACGAATTTACTACACACCATAAATGTAAGTGAACTGATCAAATGTCGTATGTGACTTAGAGGGACACCGTGTCTTGACAGTGTAATCTGCGTGACAAAAATCCTTACTAAGTTTGGCGTGAGCTCCAGAGTCATGATGACAACTGTGCAGCAAACACAAATAAAAAAAGGGGGGGGTGAGACTTTGTAGCCGTTGCCACAGGAGATATTATATTCACGAGGATACAAACTTGGAAGGTTACTCCTTCTTAAATTTTCATTTTCATAACAGTTAATGCACTCCAAATAAAAGTAACAACTGTGCCAATAATGGCCCAGGGCGCTGATGGCCACCTCACTAATTCTGCTCAATCCCTACTCTCATTGATTTTCTTGGCTCGCTAACCCTGTGACCACATACGTACACCTCCCCATGTTCAACCTCTCTGCTGACCTCCTGAAAACTTTAAGCCTTTGGCTAACTATGAAGTTCATATTCAACTGTTCAATCTAGAACTGCTAGCCTATTAGATATTGACATGCCTGGGATAGATGCTCTGTTATGTGCATGTACTGAATATGCCCCTATGGCTGTCCAGCCAACTCTCCTGCCAGAGTACTCCTCCAACTACATGGGTAGGGTAATCAATGCGGAAGGAACGCCCACACTTCTCTCAAAGGCGGTGTATTAGCAGCCCAGCGTTAGCCTACTCTCATGAAAAAGTTATCAACACGAGACCAGTTTTTCCACCATCAGCCAGCTCAGCCTGGCCCAGGAGTTATCATTTTTCCCTGAGATTACAGCACCTGCCCCTGATCGCACTTGCAAAACCTCTGCTTTCTGGGACCCACGAAACTGCCCTTGTCAAAGTGTGCGCCCGCACACAAAAGAAAAAGCTGATATAAAACTGACTGGGTGGTTAGTGACTGTGTTTAAGGGTAAATGCAAACAGCTATGCGTATTCAAGTCCAAGGGTTTGTTTCTGTTCAGCTCCGTCAGTCGTGAATGAGGGAAGAAAGAGATGAAGGACCGAGCGGCGTATTACTTACAACGATGTGTGCCGGTGAAGGGGACCTGGCATCTTTAAGTGCTTGTCTACTTTGAAGACTTCCTGGTTGAACATCTAGCAGGGGCCATTTCATCTGTAGGTACTGAATGGCAGAAAGGAAACAGAATGGAAAGAAAGAAACAAAACATGTTAACAATGCAGAAAGCAAAAACCAAAAGACCAAATTAAAAAAAAGACAAAAAAAAGGGGGAGACAACATTTCTTGACAAGTGTATGGGTGTGGAAACTTAAAAACATGGAAACGCAAATAAAGATCTAAAGGCGGATGGTAGAAGGTGGTGAGGATGGGTCAAGCACGCACATGAGAGTCCACAGCAGCAGCAACAGCGGCAGCAGCATGAAGAAGCTGTGCAAAACCAAATCACATCAGAAACACATAGCACACATGTGGTAACCGGGCTCCATCGCAGGTTTAGAGTTCTACTTATCTTTATTTTTTATGTTAACTAAGCAGCAGACACGTGATTCAGTGACACATTTTTGGAGTTAAGGTCGAGTTAGGGCTGGCACTGTACGCAGCTTATGGCTTTAAGATGACCTAATGTCATAAATGTGACTGTTGTCAGACATTTTATTAGAACCCATAAAGCGGATAGAGCATGGCGTCTCACCACCACGCTCGTCTAAGGCTAAACCTCTTGACTGCACTCATAAATGATTGACTTGGCCTCTATCAGAAGTCAGTCTCTCTTTCTCCCACCCTCTCTCTCTCTCTCTCTCTCTCTTTGAGACACACACACACACACACACAGAGATAAGCAGAAACACAGGTCAAGAGAAACATCTGTCTGGGTAATAAACTTGGTGGCATCCTTTGTAATTTGATGACACTGGTTACGTTGACCTTAAAAAGTACTAGCTCATACTTGTTCTCAAAATGACCAGGAAAATTTCTGGACATGTGCATATTCAGTCAGAATAAAACACTGCAAATGCTCAAACCTGCAAGAGCAGTATGAAATTTATAAATTCTTGCTGACCACACAGTAAACTGTGGCTTGCTCAGCCACCAACTGCCTGATGTTGACTCTGCTTATCAATGTCACAGCCACCTAGCTAGAGGGAAAGAGGTCACAGCAACTGCTTCAGCTGTGAGGTGGAGGGCCTAAGCATTTTGATAGAAGGGACAACATGGGCTCTACACAGCGTAATAACAACGGGTGCTTCAGTTTTATTACATTCGAATATTTGCTTCATATCTGCTTCAATTCCATAAAAGCTTCATTTGAGGAATCACTGGGGTTGGGACTAACTAACGCCAAAGCGGAGTAATAGCCCTATGCTGTAACTTCAGTGCCACGGACACTCTTAAATCACACTGCAAAAGTGCATGAGATCACGTGTTTCTTCCCAGTCACTTCACTGTATTTATATATAATTATTCCACCCATGATCACATGTTGGCACATGATGACAAAAAGTTTGCATTATCTGTTCCTCGAGGACAATCTATGCAGAGCGGAGATCGAGCTTAATTGTGTGGTAGCGCTCGCACAGCGACTAAGGTACGCATTCGCTTTCTTTGTGTTGCCATCTTGCAGAAGTGACGGCTCAGGCACGTCTGAGGATATGTATGTGCGCATGTGTGTGAGAGTGTGCCGGTGCTGGTGAGAGTGAGTGTGTCGCGACCCTTCCTGAGACTGTGTCTAAATCAGTGGTAATTAGCGAAGGGTTCACTGTGGGGTGTCTGCCAGTGATAGACGCTGGAGGGAGTTATTGACTCCATGTCCTCGGTTATAGCCTGTACTGGGGAAAAAAACTGTTTGCTGCCTGGTCTTTCTCCACAGCTAACACTTATTTATGACCCAAAGATGGCTTTTACTGCTAAAAAGCTGGGTTTGTTTATGCTTGTTTGTATGTCCTCAGAGTGGAAAAGGGAATGGTTGTAAAAACTCCAGATCCGAAGTCTTGTGGGCTTTTTATGCGCCCCCTACACTGGGTATTAATTGCCATGAAGGGGAGAGAGTAGGAGAGAAGGGCGGTGTTGTAACAGTAAAAAAAAACTAAAAACTAAACTAAACTAAAAAAAAAGGCAAGGAGTAGGAGGAGGAGAGTGACGGGGCTGCTGTCATGTATGAGGTAATTCAAGACAGCGTCCAGTGGTGCCAGAGGGGCGAGAGGACAGGGCAGTGGTGGAGAAATTGGAGGAATTCTGAATCCAGTCATGGGAAAGTCCTGCCATCGCGTGCACATGTGTACACGTGCTCACACATTCGAATTTTCAAACACAGCTGCAGTCAGGGGAGGTTAAAACAAGGGGACATTCTGAGGAGGTGGGTAAAGACCGTGAAGGTGACACTCAAGAGTGGGGTGATGGGGTAGTGAGACACCAAAAGTCTAGCAGGGAGAGAGGGAGGGTGCTGGGAGTGCATGCCCTGACAAGTGGCTCCACTTCAGCTCTGCTGTTGCAAATGTTCTCACACACTAATCTCTCCTGCAGATTTTATAAGCATGCCGAGGAAAACGGAGCCTTGGCAAGAACCAGACTTTCCGACCACCCCCTTCTTGGCCTCCTGCCTCCCTCTCCTTCTCTCTCTTTCTCTCTCCGCAGGCCCGTCTGCCCTGCTAACGGACACGCTGCCTGGGCTTGAGTAGGCCGTGACCTCTGACCCCCTCTCTGCTACTCCAAACCCCTCCCTGTTCCCAACTCTGTGACCTGAAAACTCTCCTGCTATGAGGGGGCCCCCCGTGTAACTCAAGAGCCATTCCAATGTGACAAATTGCTCCATTCCAGGATAACTCTCTCCTCTCGTCTGTCTCTCCTCCCCTCCCTCTCTCCCACACATACAAACACTAGCCAGCCCCCCTTTGACGGACCCCCACCCTGTAAGAGCCATCCTAGCGGTTGTGCTCCTGCTATGGGTTATGCAGCATACGGCTTCTCCTTCTCCTCTCTCCCTTTCAGTCTTTCCACCCAATATCCCTCTTGTTCTCTCCCCACTACCCTGCACCCCTCCTCAGCTGGCCAGCCCCACAATGGGATCTGAATGACTCAATTGTCTCTGATGAAGTGAAAGACAAGGGAGTCCTCTAAATCCTAACAGAGGGATGAACTCACTCTCGCTTGTCCCGATTTTCCTGTTGTCTGCTGCTTTCCTAAGCACAAGGAGGCAATTGGTGATTGGCAATGGGGAGTGGGGGGGTGGGGCTGGGGGGGTGTTGGCAAGGGCTACAACTTACAATTAATGTCATTACTGATTATTACGTATGCTTTTTTTTTTTTTTATTTAATCAATTTATAGGTTTAGTCTATAAAAGATTCCAGAGCACAGGAACATTTGACTGCCAGAACTTGTCAGAGTCCAAGATCCTTGAAATTGGCTGATGTCTGACTCTCTGAAACTCCAATACCAAACACAGCATTAGTTTTAGACCTGCCACAGAATCAAAGTGAGGTTCAATCCCAATGCCAGCCCACATCAGCTGATAGCTCAGATGATACCCTTCACATCCAATATGTAAATCGTACACAGAACATTTTAAGCTCTATTACGCTGCATATCTGCAAGCCTCTTTGCAACCCACCTGATCCTCAACTCCTCCTTTTTTTATACCCTTTGTCTCAAACAAAGTCAACTCTGTTGCCTCGATGACTCCCGTATTCTGTGTTGTTGATTTCTGACTGCATATGTGTAAGTGTAGGTAAAAAACAGTCACGCTGCCAAATATAAATTCCACTAAACAGAAATAGCAATCGCTTTTTGAGTACACAGGACCTGACCTGACCTGAAATATCCTTACCTCCGAGGAAGCCCCCCCCACGTTCTTTTTTTTTTTTACAATGATTAATTCTATAACCTTTTACTTGCTTTAGCTCTATTTTGTTACTATACTATATCTGAGTAGGTGTTTCCTACTTGCACGTTGAACCACTAACCCAAGTCTGTGACTGACTGCAACTACACCCAGGTTTGACATGTTATGAGCTACAGAGTGTTAACCCAGATCTGACTGTCATCGAAGGGAAAACAAGCTAGGGCCCTGGTACAATGTCACAGCTCATGGTAGTGGGGAAGGAAGCAGCCTAGAGACAAATGAACGGGCATCCTGAGCTCACACCAGCTTCCACCACTGTCATTACCAATTCAACAAGCTGGCACAGAAGCAATTTGGCCTCAAACACCACTCCCCAGTATCCACAGCAGACACCCAAATCCTCCTGAAAATAAACCTTTTTTTTTTTTTTACTACAGCCCATCAAAATTTGACAAACGCCAATATAAGATATCGACAAAGAAGAAGAGGAAGTCTTACTCATAATTTTTTTAGTGTGAACGAGCAGGACCGTTCTGTCTGTTTCTCGTCAACAACCAGCTTCTTCTCTATAAAGCCCCCCCTCCATCTGATGTTTTTATCACATGCCACTGCACGGCTTGTTCGTTTTGTTTTGGATTAAGAGCAGAGGGCTCCAGACCAATCAAACAAACAGAGGTCCTTATGTGCCAATGTGGCTCCCAAACGCCGGTCTACTTTCCAGATGGGGAACAGGAGACAAATGGGGGATCCATCGAGTATTTCAGCCATGTGAGTAATGTAAAAGATAGAAAGACAGCAGCCTGGGTTTTAGTGTCAGCATATGGATGCTGGGTGTTGCTCTAGAGTCCAGCAGATATTCAGACCATCTGTGGCCACCTCATTTCACAAATATGACAGCTTTACACAGACATCAGGGGGGAACATATACAGATAACAGATATACATGACCCCCCACCTCCAATCCCAACATACTGTACATGCTTATTCACTGATTCACACCTGAAAAACAAAGCTCGCCCATATTTGAACATGCCACGCTCGACTGGGCCAGCAGCTCCTCGGGGAGGGCACTCAGAGATGGGATTGACAGCTTGCAGATTACACCAATCAGACCCCTTACTATAAAGAGCTTTATTTAAGTCTGAAATGATCAAGGCTAGTAAGAGGAGCCCATTCAAAGCTGCACGGAGTAAACTGCACCGAGCTTAAAAGATTAGTCCATCCAGTTTGACTACAATTTTATCCCTTTAAAAACGAGAGCTGAGCATATTGTCTTGATCTGTTGCGGATAATGCTGGCAGTCTTTGTCCTCGCTCACAGGTGCAGGAGAAGAAGCAAACGCACGCTTATTCACACGTAATTTATTAAGGGGGAGAAAGTGATTCTCTGTAACAGAGAGGGAAAGCTTAAAGGAGACCCTTTGAAATCTTTTTGGTTACAAAACAAAAAAAAACACAAAAAAAAACACCAGCCCGCTCTGTTACATGATCCATTTTTGTGTCTGCTTCTGCATACAGCACATGTCTTTTCAGGAGGAACGTGT
Source organism: Etia nguti (assembly GCA_015106755.1). Classification (NCBI taxonomy): domain Eukaryota; kingdom Metazoa; phylum Chordata; class Actinopteri; order Cichliformes; family Cichlidae; genus Etia; species Etia nguti. The sequence goes on from VUQG01038544.1 coordinate 14,551, forward strand.
TTATTGTAAAGAGAGCCTACGCAAGAGTTCATTGATAAAACTGAGAGAAAGTTAGCCAACACACGAGGGTCCATCATGACTGCTTTGGTTCTACTAATGCACATTTTATGAGTAAATATTAAAGAAAAAAAAAAAAAAGCACCCCACCTGATCTGATAGCCAGAGGCATTTTGCAACCAGGAAAATAAAAGTGAAATGTGGGAAGGCCTGGGGTTTGTGTGCCCTGGGGCGGGAAGGGGTCCGCTGGGCCCATATTTACTCCAAAGCCAGAACCGCTTGGGGGTTCCACTGGCCCTGACAGCACAGGGGCTGCCGACCTGATCCAAAACCTCCCTTCTCCTCTCCTCACCTCCTACCCCTACCCCCTTTGCCAACAATCTCCACCTAAACCTCAAACTCCCCTCCTCTTTCTCTCTCTCTTTCTTTCTTGCAGAAAAACTCGCCCTGACACTTTCATATAAGCCTTTTTTCCCACAAGGGTAGAATGTGCACATGACCTCTCCTGCCTCTCTACCCAGCTCAGACTTTGCTCACCGTTTACAATGAAGCTGTAGAAAAGGGCTCGTGAAACTACTATTGTTCTGAATTAGTTCAGAAAGCATTGTAGTCTATGATGGAAAAGGGGAGCACTTCTCAGCTTTTAACACTCTCTTTTTTGTCCATGAACGCTTCTTCTTCGTCTTTTTTTTTCTTTTTATCAGGTCTGTCCTGGAAGTTTGTTTCACTCTTTTTAAACACTGGGTCACGAGATAAGTATGGCTATGCTCCATCACTGTTTGCTTAGCAGGTGTGGACAAACGTGCTGTTCAAACACCAGCTGACTGACCAGAAAGTTTCAAAGGATTGCACAAGCCACAGAAGACATATTTTTCCTAGTGCAAAAAAACAAGAAGAAGACTTAAGAAAAAGACAAGAAAAAACAGTTATATTCACTTCATTTAATTAACTAGATGGGGAAAGCGTGCCACGAACACTACCTGGATGAAACTATAAAGTTCTCAAAGGAAGTGTGAGGATGATATGACAGCATTCTAAAATACGCCAACTTCTCTGCTCGTCTCAGAAAGTAAACACCGTTCCATTTCTGACTTTTGCACCCCCTCCCCCCCGGTTAACACTGTCCTGTGTCATTAAGAGTATCTCTTGGCTGCTCTATAAATAGTGGCATGAAGGGTGAAGGCCAGCAGGAGATGGCTAGTCTTCCATCGGGCCAGTTAATGAACAGGCACTCTGGCACCTTTAGCATCCAGCTCTGCGACAGAATGCCTTTTCTTTCAGGTGTTCCTCCTGCTGCTCATCTTTCTCAGTGACTCTTCCACTTCCTTTCGTTTCCTTTGCTTGGACACAAATAGGCTCTAGGGTTCTTTCATTGACTTCCAGACTCACTGGGGTAACAAACTGTTATGAGCCTGGAAGCTCTGATTATTTCAGTGGTAGTAAATGAATCTTAATTGATTTGTTTTACTTGCTTCTATTAGGGTTGTTAAATTAATCAATTAACAGAGTGGGACATTCAGGCAGACTAGAAAGAACTGATATCTTCTAGCGTTCACACTGTAGACGCTGAAAGAATACCTTAATGCTCAGTTTAAGCAGTATACGTGAAGCATGTTTTTTTTGTACCTTGACAGCAAACGATCAGGCACCCTATCAGATCAACACAATGAACAAGTCCCTCCACATTGGCCAACATTGTAATGAGATATCAGATGTACAAAGTCAAAGGTAACTGGAATTACTGGTTTGTGTTCTCCTGAAAGCTAAAGATCAAATAATCTTGGATGTATGATGAAACCAACTAGCAAAGCAGCGAAAAAAAAAAAAAAGAAACTAACAAACACGTAAGTGGGGAAAACTGGACTCCCTTGAATGGCTTCTTGAGGCTGGATCCAAGCTCTGAAGACTCCAAAGTTAAGACGCTCAACTTTACAGCAAAAACATACAGGTTCCAAAGTGTAGTGGTTAACACATTTGGTTGGCAAGCAAAAGGTCACTGGTTTGTTTCCCTTTCTGTGACAACCCCAGACTGTTAGGTTGTTAGTAGGGCTGCCACCATTAGTCGACTATCAAAATCATAGACGACTAATTTAATAGTCGACGCGTCGTTTGAAACTTTGTAAGATCCTGACAGAAGCAGGAATAAGTAGTAGGATTTAAGAGTGTAATAATGGACTGAAACAGAAGATGGCAGCAATGCATCTACAAGGATGCCAGCTGCCGTTAAACGCCAAAGAAGAAGAAGAAGACTTACAAATTTAAGTACTATAATGGCAACATTTAACAATTTGACTCCAACAGCCAGCTGCCGTTAAACGCCAAAGAAGAAGAAGAAGCAGTCTCCGGTATCGTAGCTGTGTCCAAATTTACGGGTCGCATCCTTTGGAGGCCACATTTGTAGGCCGATTACATTACAAGGACACGATGAAGGGTGTCGAAATTCAAAGTCTCAACCAAATGCGTCTGACAAATGCGTCCTCCTTTTCCCCAGATTGGAAGGATGGGTCAGGTGTATCCTTCGTGGCCCAACCTATCCCAGAATTCATAGTGCGGCCCAGCCAAATCCAGTTTCCAACAATGGCGGCAGCTACTTAGTTTTAATATTACTCTTATTACTCTTTCTGGGTCACAAAATAAAAATTTTAACATATTTTCAGGCTAGAATGTAGCTGTTTAAACTTCAAATATCTGCTCGATTTATCAAGACATCGCATATCTGCAAAAGTGCTCCGACGTTTTCGGAGACGTCTGTTACCCACCAGCTCAATAGCTAGCTGGGGGTTCAAGGCTCACTAGAGCAGACGAGAACAGCGAACTCCCGGCAAATCATTTTCAACCCCCCCATGGTCTTTCGCTACTCAGGTTAAACATGATATATAAACCACTTAGATAACTTAAAAATGTTACTGTTTGGCTTTTTTCAGTGTTTTATTTGTTCCTGAATAAATCGGTTTGGCTGAGATTAAAGTTATAGTTTTCACACAGCTGAATAAACGTCAAACAGAAAACTGATTAAACATAAAGTGTGAGATGGTCGAGAATTTACTCCAGTGTCCTGTTATATTTGAGGGAGCAAGGAGCATATGGCCGAGTTTATTAAACTCCACCGAGACAATCTGCAAATTTCATTAAAAGTTTAATAAACTGTCATCTTATCTTTATTTTTGGTTAGCACATACCTTAAACACTTCAGGCTGTAAGCTAATGGTAGTTATATAAGC
>VUQG01038548.1:0-11618 GCA_015106755.1 Etia nguti
CAATCCTATTGAGAACCTTTGGAGCATCCTCAAGCAAAATATCTATGAGGGTGGGAGGCAGTTCACATCCAAACAGCAGCTCTGGGAGGCTATTCTGACATCCTGCAAAGACATTCAAGCAGAAACTTTCCAAAAACTCACAAGTTCCATGGATGCAAGAATTGTGAAACTGTTATCGAATAAGGGGTCCTATGTTAATATGTAACTTGACCTGTTAAGATGTTTTTGATTGAAATAGCTTTTGATTTCAGTAAAAATTGATCTACTAATGCTGCAAATTCAACAAATGACCATTTTCAATTCTCTACAACCTATAAAATGTTTTGAAACTCTGTTGTGTGCAATAATTTGGAACAGTGCATTTTAAGTTTTTTATTTTTGAAAAACATACTGTTTTCACTGGGAGGTTTGTTCAGTAACATTTGAATTATACTCTTTGATACTATACTTTTTGATTTTATATTAAAAAACTCCAAAACTAAAACTATGCAAAACTATGTAAAACTATGCAAAATCAGAATCTGGAAAGACTCGGTAATTGCATAAGAATTCATACAATTATACAAGTGCAGCCCACAGTGATTGGTAGCTATATTAAATTACTAACACATGAAAAATGTGATTTGACAGTGTTTAAAAAAATCGAATTACATTTGTAAACAATGCTTTCTCTGGCTAATTACCAAAGTCATATCGTTATGCTTATCGTTATCATATCTTCACTGAAAAACAAACATTATGATAATTCTTCAACAAACACTAAAAAAAGAAAAACAAAATCTGGAAAGGATGTGATGCCTTTTTCTTGACACTACAGTGAGAGACGAGGAAAGGCTGTGAGTGATCACTAATTACTGCGGTGGATTCACTCATCACAGTGACAGATGTGTGATGTGTGAGTGAGTGTGGGTGTAAGCAAATGCATTTAGCAAGTACTTCAATTTGTGTATTCTACCTCAGTGCAGCATTGTTGCAAATGTGTAGAAAACATGTTTGAGTTGCATCACACATGGGTTATGCATACAAAAGTTTGTTACACCTGGAAGAATAACAGAAGCATTTAAAACATGTTCCCCATACGATCGCTACAATGCCACAATATTGAGATCTATAATTAATGTACACAGCTGACAGGTCATTTTAGATCTGATTCTCTGGCCTTCTTTCACACTCTCTTTCACAAATGTATAATAAGTTAATTTAGTTTAAATGGACTTAATGGGCAGATTCAATTACTGCCATGCCAAAGTCCCAGAGCAGCATCAGTGATGACAGGATTAGCTTTCAGCTGAAGTAGCACCAAGCAGTTGTCAGAGCAGAGACACATCTCTGCTGCAAGAAATATTAGGTCCGCAAGTGAATTTCAGTTAGATGCAAAAGAAATGCTATGTAGGTGGGAAAATTATTCCAGGAAAAGAGTTGGAGAGATTCTAAGTTGTGTCAAAGACTCCCAATCAGAGAAAAAGAGGATTGCTGAGGCACCGTTCAGGATAAAAATATGTATCAAGTTTATTCTTGAAGCAGTTCAGCATGCAAAACAGACCCTGATGAAGACTTGGAGTCGATACACTTTGGCCTATTTTGCTTGCCAAATTGCTCCAAGAATAAACATGTTACATGATTTTATCCTCAGCAATCTTTTTTTAATATTGAGTTTGTGTTTGCAATACTAATGGTGGATAAGCCTTCGGAGCCAGTTCTGATGAACTCCAAATAATACCTTATTAGAATCAAAGACTAATTTATAAAATAGTGACAACAAAATAGTCAACTAGTGTGTTCTCTAGTTTTATCCTGATGCATTTAGCCAACTAAAAGAACTCTTAAATGCTGCTGGTAATAACACCTAAAACCAAATGCTCTGCCTCCTGGAAGGAGTCTAAATGTCCTCAAAGGGAAGTGAAAAGCATTTCAAGAAAGGTCAATACATGAAATATTAGAGGGTCTCTTGAACAGTAAACCGTCCTCTCTGAAACCAAACAGTGGTCACTAGTCTGAAGGTGAAAATCTGCTACTTCACACGGCTCAGCAGACTGACTAAAAAGATTCAAACCTAAACCTGCGTGTCATAACAGTAACAACAAAGCAGAAAAAGAGAGAGATAATAAAGTCAAACCTTGGCAAACAGCGCCCCCTTGGCCGCCAGTGCATCTTCCCCTCTGCCATTGGGGTAGCACTCGTATCGTGCATCCAGGATTGGGTAGCGGCTTGCCAGCATGAGCCCACTGTTCAGGAATTTGAACCTGGAGCAGCAGCCTTTCCAGCCATACCGCCCAACATCACTCAGGATGTAGGGAAAATAGCGATGGAGCTGGCGCCGTAGTCTAGTCGTCGATCCATGGTCAAATACCTCCTGTAGAGCCAGGAAATCCAAGTTGGCAGGGAAAAAGGCAGAGATCTCATGGTCGAACGTTTCATCTCCATGGCGGCGTTTTCGTCCTGGGCGCTTGAATATTGATGTGCGTGGGACATGAGAGAGAGTATTGTTGGAGGATATCCCTATCCCGCCATCACTTCCATGGTAACGAGCAAGGGACTCACGAGAAGCAGTCATGCTGCCCGTGTCTGCCCCTCCGTGCTCTCCAGGCCGGTGGTTCCCTGTCTCCGCCTCCTCTTCCTGCGGGTCCGGCTCTGGAGCACTGATGCTAATTTGAACCCCTGAGGTGTGAAGCGGACAGTCTGTGGAGGGTTTTGGCTGGGTCCCATCCCCATGCATGGGACAGTCATGATGACCAGGAGCACTCTGAGCTACTGTGGAATGCACAGGGCAGTCTGAAGCCTCCCCTGAGGTGTGAATGGGACAGTCTGAACTGCTTTTAGTCCCCCCTGGGTGGAGGGGGCAGTCTGCTGTAGTGTCTGCCCCATCAGGGTGCACAGGGCATTCAGCAGAGCCCTGGTCATTCACAGAGGGGTGAACGGGGCAGTCGGTGGCACCTGAGGGGTGAATCGGGCACTCGGTGGCAGGTTCATTTTCGGTGTCGGCTGGGCCATTGGTTGTGTGTGTTTGGTCTGGACGTTGGTCCAACGATGAGGTACGACGGAAACCTGTGGCAAGGCTGCTGAAGGACGCCGCACTGATAAACATAACAGAAACAATATGAAAATAGAGGCATTTATTGTAGCTAAGCGCAGAAGGAAGTTTGGATTTATCTCTCCATACCTGATAGAAGTGTTGGTAGGTGAGTCAATGTAGATTTTAATCTGAGGTCGGCTGGCACCATTGCGGATCCTCTTCCCTACCTCCCGTGCTCTCCGATGGGTGTCTGACAGGTTGTTGAACCTTGCTAGGGAGTCGGGCAGAAGGCAAACATTGGCACTGCAGAAACAGAAGCTTCTGCCCTGTGGCCTCCATTCCCCAATTCCAGCACCTGCTTGACCTTGTTCAGCCTGGTGTTTGTCTGGCCTAGACAAGACAGAAAGAAAGAAAAAAACACCATTAAATGCAAATATAACACCAGAAGAAAAATAGGGAATTAAGAGCAAATGCATTTTTAAAAAAGAAGCAAGGTAATTCTTCCCAGATTTCTTTTCTTTCAAAAGAAATACTTAGAGAACCAAGCTAGCTGTTTCCCATTTATTCTAAGCTTAGCTAATTGGTTTCAGCTTCATCTTGACCATACACTTATTGAAAGTAATATTATACTGGTCATCTAACTCTGAGCAATATTAAAGAAATCCAGATACTTCAAACACAGGAACGTATAGCCATAAGGAGGCTAATCAAATGCAAATACTTTTTATAAGCAGAATCTCTCAAAGCAATTAGGTGCTGAGCAGTTTTGGGGTTTCTGCTTATTAACCTTATTATCTCAGTAATGTAGTCTAAAGAAATACATTACATTTCTGTCACCTTGACTTCTTTGGACTTAAAGAGATGTGTCTACATAGACAGATGCAGTTAGGGCCATATGTATTTGGGTATTAAAACAGTTTTTTAAATTTTGTATCTGTGCACAAGCACAGCAAATTTAATAAATAAATAATAAAATAAATAATGCTTCTTTCAGAACCAGAACCAGTGCATTTACCGCTACCATTTACTTTACTTTTTTCTTCAGTAACTGAAAAGCTGCTCTGTTGGGTTGTGATCAGTTGGCTGACTTGTCATTCAAGAATATCCAATTTCATTGCCTTGAGAAACTCTTGGGTTTGTTTTGCATAATATTTTGGGTCATTATCCATTCGGACTGTGAGGCACCATCTGATGAGTTTTGCAGCAGTTAGCTGAACCTAAGCAAAGTGTAAAGCTCTCTACACTTCAGAATTCACTAAAATAAACAGTAGTGATCCAGAGGCAAAGTTAGAAAAATTGAGTAATGTCTAAAAACCTATGGTTCTCACTATGTATGCCACTTAAACACTGCCTGAAGATTTGAAAGCCATACACTATCTGAAGAACAAAAATTGAAGAACTTCTGCACTTATGCTTGAGATGTAGTAGTTGACTCCATGACACTGTGAAATTTTATTTTAACATGATCAACATTTTAAAAGTGACCTATTTAACCCAGACCAGGTAGTTTTGGTGCCTATACCACAGCTGGTGTCATTAGTTTGTGGGAGCATATCAGTCATGAAGACCTGAATGGAGATGCTAAAAGCAAACTGACTGAGCTACAAACACACCTTTTATTAGGTTGATGTGATGTCCAGAAAATGTAAAGATCCACAGGAAAAGAAACAGCAGGAAAGGAGCAGACAAGAAGGATAAACAGAGAAGCCAAAGAGACACTAAGAGAAAGACTGAGTGGAAAGATTGGACTGTTTATTCACAGTAAAGGTAATTGGGAGGGTGGAAACCAGAGGGTAATGAGACACAGCTGAAGTTAGTCTAGACCAGGGGTGGGCAACTCCAGGCCTCGAGGGTCGGTGTCCTGCAGGTTTTAGATGCGTCCTTGATCCAACACAGCTGATTCAAATGGTTAAATGACCTCCTCAACATGTCTTGTAGTTCTCCAGAGGCCTGGTAATGAACTAATCATCTGATTCAGGTGTGTTGACCCAGGGTGAACCAACTCGAGGCCTGGAGTTGCCCACCCCTGGTCTAGACAATGGAACAAGGCAAGACAATGTACCACATAGAGACAAATTAAAGCAAGGAATCTGAAACAAGGACACAAATGAACCCTAACCCTAAATGTTCATGCAAGACAAAAGTGCCACACAGGTGCAACTAAAGCTCCATAAACACAAACAGTTACTTATACTAACAAGAACTGAAGGCCCATAATCAATAATGCTAACTATGAGTAAAACCACAAACTAAGAAAACCTAAAACAACCCAACAGACTAGAAACAGATCATAAAATTTGGATTCACATCTTCTTCTTAAACGGTCCTTTGTGTCAATTTTTCAGCCGGTGTTTGTGGGGGTCTGTTAGTAAAATAAAACTGATGTGCTTTTCAGCTTTAAAAATCTTGTCTATTTAGGATTTATTTCTCCCCCAATTTTTCAAAGGACTCACCCACATCAGAGTGTGAAAGTTATAGATCTTTAAATCTTATTAGGCCCTTTGAAAGACCAAAATCTAAATTTAACATCTGCTCTTCCTGGAGAGAAAAACTCATCACATCATAGGAAATTAAGACAAAGGGTTTAGTTACTGTACATATTTCCTCACATTGTGCCAAACTGTTTATTTGTTAATTGGTAGAATAAACTTACAGCATTCTTGGTCATATCTAACTCTGTTCAGGTAGAAAATGAGTGCATCTAAGTTGGATTCAAATAGATTCTTTTTTGTTATTGTACCTTGAAACCCTTTACTGGTGAGATCATATGGCATTTTAATAATACTACTACACTACTAGTCCAAAGATTGGCCACATCTAGCCATCCAAACTTATATTGGTGCTGTATATTTTGATGTTTGGCTCTGATATGCAATAAAATGTTGAATTGTAGAGCCTGGCCTTCGATGAGTGTTATGAAAATACTGTTGCGACGAGCTTCTTTTCATGCAGAAATCTTTCAGGAGTTGTCAGTAGCATGAAATACAAATACATTTAATATGTGAGATGTTTTTGCAGCATATCAAGAATAACAAAGCTATAGGTAAATTCTGTAAGTTCTTAGGATGTCTTGTTATCCAATTTTCTTTATACCATCTTTCAGATAGGAACACAGTGAATTCTGTGCTATCACCAAGCAGCTAGGTTGTCCTTGAGACTCTCTGGAGAAAAATAAACTGTATCAAATAGTTAGGTCATTGTACTCCACCAGGTCCAACCAGGTCTTACAACTTTTAGCCCTTCTCACAATAATAGTGAGATTTTAACTTATAGAGGGTTTAAGAATAAAAACAGGCATGCACACATCATAGCAGACTGAGGAACACAACGATTCATTAAAACATGGCTGAAGTGGTTCAGGACATCTGTATAAAACATCTGTTTGTCTTCTTTATCTGTTTTACTCTCAAATGATTATTATGTGATGTAGACATGCTATGTATTACATTTTCTATTTTCACTCTACCATTTCTACTCTACCCCACTATTCATGCTTCTGGCCCTGAACTCTACTGCCATCGGTGCTATTTACCTTTTTAAAGGTATTATCCATTAATATACAATAAACTGTTACTAGGTGACTGTTGAAACAATACTTAAAAATACTAGAAGCCCAAATTTGACATTTGCTGTCTCTAAACTGCTAAATTATAGAAAGACAGTGCTGCTGTCCCACAGCAAACAGAGCTAAATACTGTATTTCCCATTTTGTGGTTATGGCGGGTTGCCACTTGGGTGGGTGTTTCGATAACAAAACACCCACTGAGAGCCGATGGAGTCTTGCAGCTGGAGAGCAGACCCGCGAGCAAACTATTTACACAAGATAATGACTTCATTTTCTCCTTCTTGAAATATCCAACCCCTGTGAACAACTGGCCCTTTAGATAAAAAATGAAGCATGACTCTACAACTGCTCGGCCCATTTTTCACTTTAAATTGATCCAGGGCCTCATTTTCATTCACAGTTTAGTTGAAAGCAAGTCTACAATGTGTAAACCGGTATAAAGTGCATTCATCCAGTCATCTTTAAACAGAGCCACTGCAATGACAAAGAAATGCCTACATGGTTGACTGTAGGTCTGCCCTCGTCACCTGTAGAAACCTTAAGCAGGAAAAGTGGTTCTTTCATCTTTAGATGTTATTCAGATTGTGTTACCTTAAAACAGTTAAGTCACTCTACATAATATGGTCTAAAGATGGTCTAAAGTGAAAGACACTACATACATACATAATTAGATAGTATGTACAGCGCTGTGAAAAAGCATTTGCCCGCTCTCTTATTTTTTGCAGTTTTGTCACACTTACATGTTTCAGATTAAACAAATAAAAGTAAATACAAAATGCAGTTTTTAAATGATGACTTGATTTGTTAATGGAAAAAAACTACCCAACCTACCTGGACCTATGTAAAAAAGTAATTCCACCTAAATCTAATAACTGGTTATCGCACCCTTGGCAGCGAGAACTACTATGAAGCATTTGTGATAAGTTTAAGTAAGTCTTTCATATCGCTGCGGACCTGTTTAAGGTCATGCCAAAGCATCTCAATTTTTCCAGGCCACTATGAAACCTTCACTCTTGGGGTAACTTTGGTAGGCTGGCCACTCCTGGGAAAGTTCACCCCTATTTCAGTTATTTTTTTCTTTACATAGGGCCAGGTAAGTTTGGATAGCATTTTTTTCCTTTAATAAATGAAATCATCTAAAAACTGCACTATGTACTTGTTTGGGTAACTTTGTCTATTATTAAAATGTGATTAATGATCTGAAACATTTAAGCGTGAATTTGGTGTAAATCAAGTTTGGTAAAAATACTTTTTCACAGCCCTGTAAGTTCTCAGAAACAGCAGTAGTAATAAAAAGAAATATAGCCAGGTTAGCACTAACCTGCAGTAGGTGTACAGGTAGGGCTGGCGGATCGCCTGCAGGGGAGCCCAGATGATGAAGCCCAGCAGAGCAAAGGGCAAGGAGGCGAGGAGGAGGAGCAGGTAAAGGGGTGCGGAGATCAGTACACATAACGTGAGGAAGGAGCAGGGGTCCTGGGAGCGCTGTCGCTTCTCCAGCGAGGTGGCCACACAGGAGGCCAGGAGCCGGTCCAGGAACCAGTAGCAGGGAAACACCAGGCTCCATGACAAGCCATCCAAGAAGTGCAGACAGGCACTGGAATACGGGGTGGTGTGGAGGACCATCTCTTTCCTTCTTTCTCTCTCTTTCTGTCTGTCACTTTCTCCTCACTTTGCACGTCCACGCCCACATACACTATAATCAATCACAAAATCTCTTCCCCTGATTACATAAGCAGAAATAAATAAAAAAAGATCAGACTCAAACTAGACCCTCCCCCATTCCTTGGAGAAAGGAACACTACATGGTTTGGATGATTTCTATCTTCACAGGAAAGCTTATCTCAGTCTCGCTGCCCTTCCCTCAGTAATTACATCCTCCACAGGAGGGGTCAAGGAGCGCAGTCTCGAGGTAGGCAGTTGCCATGATGAAAGCTTTTCCCTTGATGACGGATCTATGATTGCGAGGACTCAAACCACCTCTGGAGGGGGTATCCACTCAACATCAGCATTTCCTCCAAACCTGAAGAAAGAAGCACATCGATAGAGGAAAGGCGGGAGAGAAGGAAAAAGAAGCAGGGGATCAGTAATTGACTTTATTCTGCTGGGAGTGAAACTCATACATGTCAGAATGACTGTAATTGCATAATAACTGCATGTCCCCATGGAGGCTTGTAAGCCCGCAGGCAAAATAATTTACTGTAGTTTGTCTCTTCTAACAAGAAGAAAGAATAATGTATGACAGCGACTACGACATACTCCTGACAACACCGGATTACAGGATGTATTTTTTGAAGCTATTTCAGAAGTCAAGCAGTTGATCACACTGTGGTCATACTAGTGAGGTGTGGGTGGGTTGTAAAGTGGCTTGGAGATGAATAGTGGGCAGGCTAAAACAGGTTCAGTGGTGGGAACTGCACGAGATAGTCAACTGGATGTGCAGAAGGAGCAATCAGCTGATTTGGTTTGTCACTGGAATCAGCTGATTTGGTTTGTCACTGGAATCAGCTGATTTGCAAGAATGGCAGCTAAACTTGACTTTGTAGCCTGCTTACACTTAAGTTGCATCTACACTGGAAGGGATTTGTTCATTGCACATTGGTAGTTGTTTCAGTCCCTCGTTTGCAAGTTTAGAAAAGTTTATCTCAGGTCGGGCCCACTTCCCTTGTTAGCAGTGCTGCAGTAACAGTTCCACTTAAAAGTGTTGTGTTTGATTCTGAAAAGATAACACATTTATATTCCTCATGGAAAAGTGAGTATATACAAAAAAGGAGAAAATGTGACTTGCATTTGAGTATTTCTCAGAACATAAATATTACATAAACAAAAGGGTTAAAAGATACGATGATATTAGCGACTACAAAGCTCCTGAAGGTGAAATAAAGAGATTTCTTAGTGCACGAGCACACACAAATCCACTACCATGGAGATTTTTAGTCTGCAGTGTTAAAATAATTTAAAGTCTATGCTTAAATAGGAGAAGGGCTGTGGTAACAGCTCATCGTGGAATCAGTAATTGTTGTTACAAAAAGGTATGACAATGGAAAGGACATTAACCACGTCGTTCTTCCTGTGCGCAGATGACTTAACCAGAAATTCCAACCCTAAATGCTTTTTAACCAACTTTAAGATCAACATAGGCAACAGAGGGAAGAGAATCAATCCCACCGACATGAATAAGTAATGACTAGATTAATTCATTCATGTCAACAGGCGAGTTTAGGAAGACAAAGAGAGTGCTGACCTTGGTGTAACATCATATGCCCAGCAGAGAAGGGCAGTGGAACAACCCATGCTTTTGAATGAACCTTGTCTCATTTGCTGTGCAACAAGACAACTATAAACTTGCTGAAACCCTGTAGAAATGCTGCGTGCATATTATACTCACAATCCATATTAAAGCAGAAAGTAGGTAAAGCAATTCTGACAAAGCTCACCAAATCAATGAAACCTTTCATTCTGTATTTGGACTGTATAATCACACCTCCACAGTAGTCCAAAGACAGCACAGGCTGTCACGCATTCATTTTTCTTTTTGTCAAGGGTCTGCTTTTTTAAATCTATTTAGGATAGAAGACTTTCCAGCAAAACATGGCTGTGGGAGCTGTTTGTCACCACTGTCTACTATTTTCTCCCAAAATGAAGCTCTTTTGTCAGACAGGCTCATTCTCTGAACAGGACATCTCTCTAAGAATTACCACCTCCTCCATCCTTGTAATCTTCTTGTGTACGGTCGAAACCTTTGTATACCGTAATGATTCATGTTATGACAGAGGAGCCGCCTGTGCTACTACTTGCCAACTTCCTGCTGCGATGGTTGACCTTAAAAGATATAAAGAGATGACCTGCTGACTCACCAGTGGGCATAAGGGGCATATGACAGCAGTGTTTTACTGACTATCTTTAAGTCTAACATCTGTAGGTCCACACTTCAATTCTCACTGGACATATGGAGAAAAGCGGTGGCACTTTTTGGGATTAATCACTGTTTCTGCAGAGGAAGGAGCACACTACTAGAGACAAAACACCCCTGATTTTTATAACTAGGCACTCACCTGAACCTAAAGGTGGCTGCTTTCATAGAGCCTTTACTCAGAAAATGATCAACATCCTGTCAAAGAGGCCACTGCTGAATTTGCTATACTTGCATTTTATTAAAAGAGTTGAGTTTAACCTTTTCAGCACTTTCTTTATCTTTGGTCAGTTATAAACTAAGCATTACATCTTAAAATTGTAAGCTAACCTGTCCATAGGCTGAAAGGCACTGGTAAGGCTTCGACTGACAGTTGTACTGAGAAAGGCGACTTTAGGCATTATTTGCTAGGCCTCACCTAGTCACTGAACAGGACCCATCTTCCATGGTTTTGTTTTTGATGTCTAAAAGACATTGAAACTATGTGATAAATAATGTATGTGCATGTGTTAAGTATGGTTTAAAGTGAGTTGATATGATTATATTTTGAAATAACAAGCAAAGTGAAACAATTTATTATGCTCCAAATACTAGATTTCCATATCTGTTTTTAGTTCACTTACTCAAAAAAGCAAGCAGACAGAAGATAGCACCCTCACCTCTTTCCATCCATCGATCATTCATCCATCCATCCATCCACTGATCCATTCATCCATCCACTGATCCATTCATCCATCCATCATTCATCCATTATCTACTGATCCATCCATCCATCCATCCATCCACTGATCCATTCATCCATCCATCCATCCACTGATCCATTCATCCATCCACTGATCCATTCATCCATCCATCATTCATCCATTATCTACTGATCCATCCATCCATCCACTGATACATCCATCCATCCATCCACTGATCCATTCATCCATCCACTGATCCATTCATCCATCCATCATTCATCCATTATCTACTGATCCATCCATCCATCCATCCATCCATCCACTGATCCATCCATCCATCCATCGCTCATCCAACCATCCATCCATCCACTGATCCATTCATCCATCCATCATTCATCCATTATCTACTGATCCATCCATCCATCCATCCATCCACTGATCCATTCA
>VUQG01038550.1:0-11411 GCA_015106755.1 Etia nguti
GACACTATCTCTAGTTTTAAGCCTAATCTTAAAAGTAGAGATAGTGTCTTTCTCCCGAATCCAAACTGGAAGCTGGTTCCATAGAAGAGGGCCCTGAAAACTGAAGGCTCTGCCTCCTATTCTACTTTTAAATACTCTAGGAACAACAAGTAAGCCTGCAGTGCGAGAGCGAAGTGCTCTAATGGGGTGATATGGTACTACAAGGTCATTAAGATAAGATGGGGCCTGATTATTTAAGACCCACAATTCTAAAATTCTGCATATGTGAGAGTAACTAAGTAATAATCAACAGTATACAAAATTTAAATGAAAGTAAATTTGTGTTTTAAACTTACAGCATAAGGGTCAGGAAGAAAAATTAGAGATATATTAGAAAAATAAAAAACCTGAATAATTCTTCCACCACAGCAATAAATCATGAAAAAGAGTTATTTTCTTGTATGAAGAATTGGAGTAAAACTCGTCAGTACTTTCTGCTCATTCTGACATTAACATCCCGGGGTTAATATCTAGGCTCCAAAACTACTAACTTTTACATATACCGTTGCACTGATTGGCAAGTGCAAAGGTCTACAGTTTGATTGAGGACTGGAGTCATTACCAATGATGGTGAGAACAGTTCAGAGAAAAGCTCTTTATATTAGTAGTAATTAAGACACATAGTTGTATTTGAAAAAATAATGCCTGTAGCCTACTAAACGTTATAATCCTTTGTATGTTTTTTAAAGTGTAAAATGAAAATTGTGGCTCAGCTCATCTGTGAAAGAGCGAGACAAAGACACAGAGAGAGAGGACAGTGTATCATTGTCAGTTCCAGCTCTTGTCTGTGGGAGTACAGGGAAATGAAATGAAAAAGGTCATTCCTGGCCACAAACCCACTAATCCCACCTCAGCTTACTCTGATAAATCACAAAGAAACACTCTTGACCTGACAAAGCAGGCCAGCACACTTGACAGTACAGCAGATTAAATCCTGACCTAATGGAATCAAATAAAAATCAATGGGGAATGAGCAGTACCTTACTCAGAAATGATTATGGGATCTCTGTAAATAATTGATAATAATAAAGTGAGGAGAAGAAATGTTCAGAAAGGAAAAAGAGTCTGCTACGAACTGGCATTAAATTTGCTATGCTAATTTGTTAAATGTCATGAAACGGAAAATAGAACTGAGGCTGATGGGAATCCTGGATGGAATGGAGCACGAGGAGGGCTCTGGATAAAAGCTCGGGGGGCGAGAGTTTCTTCACTTTATCTTCTGGCTCCATGATAGCACCAACTTTTCATAGCATCAGCTCGTCACTCCATCCAGTAGTTGTTGAGGTTTTTCTCTAGAACCAACGATGACAACCTTATTTGCCAAAAGAAGAAAGGGCATTTGTTCACTGAAGTTTATTTTGACAGTGAATAAATACTAAATAATAAAAGTATTATAAGTGCTGAAGTGTTAAACTTATATTGGCATTGATATTGAAACTTTATGAACATTGTATGTCCTTTACAGCAACTGGCTGAGTGGACAAACAGTGGCTAATGGGTTCCTCCTTCCTGGTTTTTGTTGAGCTAGAGCAAAAAGAAAAGATAATGAGGTGTGTCATCATGTATAGTTAGCAAATGTATCAGCACAAAATTAATAGAATGAATGTTTTCAGAAAATGTAGCCATGGGGACTTGGCATTGTGGTTGATGATAATCATGTTA
The DNA here is from genome assembly GCA_015106755.1 of Etia nguti. NCBI lineage: Eukaryota > Metazoa > Chordata > Actinopteri > Cichliformes > Cichlidae > Etia > Etia nguti. The sequence continues at coordinate 1,702 of VUQG01038550.1, forward strand.
AAAACAAAATATCAGCATAGAAGTCTCCATTTCCCTGCCCAACGAGCTATCCCTGATAGTTTCGCGATGCTAGTTGTTAGTTTCACCATTCAAGGTGTGCTCTCTAACTATTCGATGTGTTATTTCAATCTGTTTAATTAAAAGTTGCGAAGGCACCTTAAATATGATCTTTTGGGTCCTTGACCCCGTAACTGCTGCAAACGCACTTCTGCACCAAGTTGTTTAAAACTTTAAAAATATTGCTCACCGCCTACCTCAGAGGCAGCATTTACTGTATAACTGCTTTGATATTTATGAGTTTAAAGATATCAAGAGGCTGTGTCCATGTTAACATTTTACGGGAATTTTTTAGCAGATATTGAATCCATCCAATGAAGGCTGTTCATATTTTAGTGGCAGTTCAACTGAAGCAACCAAGGGAGAGACAGGAATTTTTCTTAATGTTACAGGATTTAAGCAGTAATTATAAATCATTTTAAATAAAAACTGCTCGGAATATTTTTTGAATCTTTGTTGGACATATTTTTCCACTTGTATTGTCTTTTTAAAATTTTTTGAGTTTTATTTGGTCACAGCATATCTCCTCTCTTGCCACTGAGTTGAATAATAGAGACAGTGTATTGTACAGAGGAAAAACCTGTGTTGCTAAAGAAAAAAGTTTGTTTCTCAAGAGAAGCTGCAGGCAAAAGAGGGGACGTGTCAAGGCTTTGAGCACAAAGTCATGGAGCAGAGGGTGAAAACTGGGTGGAAAGACTCTGAAACATGATGAACATTGATGCCAGAGGGAAAAGGATCGAGGAAGTTTTTTTTTTCTTCGCACTGACTTTTGACTCCGCCTCTATACAGAAATTCTGAAAAATGATGCTGGTGAACAAACCTGAGCAGCAGATTGGTGATACTGGACAAAGCTCTTAGACATCTTTGTTATTACAGAAGTGGTTTTAGATTTCACTCAATCTGTTCTTGCTGTCTGATTTAGTGAGTGAATGTTGACCATAGCCAAGAAAGACAGCATGTCCCAGAACGCCTGTCCAATTCTGACTAACTTTGAATAGGACATATTATTTAATTTCCCCATCAGGGAAAAGCTTTATATAGCTTTTTATGCATGTACACTTCCACAGAAAACAGAAGCTGTTGTTGAACTACCTTGTTGGCTGCCGTGTCTTTTCCCCCACTACTTATCTGGTATGTCAGTATATTGACGTTTTGGTATGCCATCACATAAAGTATGGCAACTGCCTCACAGTCTGTTTTTTATATACTTATAGTCAAAGCCACTCCTGCTAACTCTTAAATGTCTCAGATATACAAATATCAAATCTTCCAGCTGCTGGCTGCAAAAGTGAACCCAAGGACTTAAAGGTCAAAGGTCATGTTTTTGGAAAAATCTCGTGAATGCAATAAATCAAGAAGAAGACCTTTTTCTTAGCTCACTACTGTGCATTTAATCATGAATTATTAGTAATCTCTGGCTTTTTTGTCCCGTTTTCCTACCCTCACCCTGGCTGCTCTGCCCTGAGCCTGGTTCTGCCAAAGATTTCTTCCTTAACAGGGAGTTTTTCCTTCCCACTGTTGCCAAAGCGTTTGTACATAGGTGGCCATCTGAGGTTTCCTCTCTTTTGCTTTGCATTATTTTAGGGTCTTTACTTTACAATATAAAGCACTTCAAGGAAACTGTTGTTGTGATTTTACACAATATAAATAAAATTGAATTGAAGTGACTCTTCCACAGCATGTCTTTTATCCTGTTTTCCTTCTCTCTCCCCAACCGGTCGCAGCAGATGGCTGCCTCTCCCTGAGCCTGGTTCTGCCGGAGGTTTCTTCCTGTTAAAAGGGAGTTTTTCCTTCCCACTGTCGCCAAAGTGCTTGCTCATAGGGGGTCATAGAAATCTCGGACGAGTTTGAATCTCAGTGATCTCGACCTAAACGTTAGAGGTCAAGGTTTCTCAAAATCTTGTAAATGCAATAATTTAAGAACAAGGCAACATAGGGTTTAGAAATTGATACCACAGGTGTGTATACTAGGAACCTGGGGAGTAGCAGTGGCGGTTGCCAGTACTTTTTAATAATTTCATTTAGTAAGAGAAAAAAGTAGCTACCCCAGGGAGGAAGCAAATATTCTTCACAACACTGTTCGTGCTCTACATGCTCTTGGATAGTTTGAAGAATTCTTAAAAAATAAAATGTTAAAAATTAGAGATCCTTATAGCTACAAAAAGCAATTTTGCCTCAAATGTTGGGATGGTTGTTTTTTTACTATTCAGGGATTTGGTAAATATTTGGAAGCAGATTTATTTTTTCTTGAAACAAATGCTGATTAAAAATGTTAAATGGTAAAAAATATCTTTTGCCCAGTTAGGGCAGTCAGAAAGATGCTAACACATGAAGAAGAATGACGATGCTTCAGCCTGATGGGAAGCAGGAACTCGAGATGTGTCGTTTTAATGAGTTTACTCAATTCTTAACTTAATATTTATGATAAATACATAAAGTCACAGTTCATGAAGCTTGGTGAAGCCGGCAGGAAAAAAAAGAAAGACACTGTTAAATGAAAAGGAAAAACTAATACGGGGCCCTCCTGCTTGCTATGAAATCAACAATTTCAATGATCAGAAGCTGGGAGGGATAATTGGGTTACTGTATAGATAATAACACAGTGTGTGGTGTTTGTGGCTCTCAGTTTACAGATAGTATTTCCTTGTTTTTCCTCATTACCTATTTATGAGTTAAAGAGGATCAGCTTTTAGTGTTAGCGTAATGTAAAGCAGTGCCTCTTCTGCCAAGGTTGTTAACGGGCATCAAGTAGTCATGTTAGGGGAGCTTTGAGCGCTCTTGAGGTCTTGTCACTGCATGTGGGTCAGGGAGCTGAATAGAGGATGTGAGTGGAGTTGATTATTGGTCTCCACTCTTATCTCTCTCCTCTAATGCAGAAGCGCCTGCTGATTATTCCCTTAATCAGGACTATCTTCTTTGTGATTAGCTTAGGGCTAAAAGAGCTCCTCACGCAGAACGAGGACACACCCACTGGACTAAAGCATTGCTCTGGGTTCCTAATTGCATTATCATAAGTTGTGTGTGATGACTGACAGGTTTCAATAGAAGGAGTGACTGCCCGTAGGAACAAACCAAGAGTCAAACAAATGATCTAATACGCTTATTTGAACTTTTTATTTCAACCCTGTGCAACGTTTGCCACATCAGCTGATCCATCCAACCACCCATCCATCCACCCATCATCCATCCATCATCCATCCATCCATCCATCCATCCATCATCTACCCATCATCCATCATACATCCTTCCACCCACCCGTCCATCCACCCACCATCCATCTGGAAAAAGTTAGATACAGGACCCAAACCGTCGTGCTAAACACCTAGCTTTTAAAATCAAGTCTGAACCCCTTAAACAAGCTTTTGAAACATTGAGGAAAAATTCTAATAAAAATTCTAATAGGTTAAAAGTTCTAACTTGCACAAAATGGTATTGTTCACATGTTTCTTTTCGTAGCTGGTCTTTCGTTTACTGTGACCAGTGAGAGGCATCTTTGAAAGTGGGATGAGTATTTTTATTAGTGCCCACATGTGGCACATTAAGGTGACATCTGTACTTTGTAGTTATAACAGATAATCCAGGTCAGGCTCTTTGAACGGGCTCTGCTGACAGTGTCGGCTGTTTGTGGCAGCAGTTTCTATTTTTACATAATGCGACATTAAGGACTGAAGTGTAAGAATCTTAGAGTCTGTCGTGTTCTGTACAGGGACTTTAGGTTTGCATTAATGGAGCGAAGCCTCGGAGCGAGTTCAGGCAGACACGCCTCGCTCTCTCACTTCATATACCAAACACTCCTTTAAACCTGTCCACCACCCCAACAGTCATCCATATTCTTCTTCTGCTGTTCATCAGTGATCTACAGACTCATTCTGCCCCATCAGTAATTCAGTAAAACACCAGGTGCTTGACATGGAATGGCAGGAAAACTTTGTGGTGTTTTTCAGAGGATCAATCTTACTGTCTGGTTGATGGGTTTCAGTCCTTTTTGGTGTAAATAGTTTTCCAAAACCCTCGGGTTTGATTTAATTTGTGAGCGAACGAAAGCGAATTGCTGCTTTGAGGACGATAGCAGAGGAATGTTTAGAAATTGTTGCTTCTCTGTGGTTGCTGTGTTATCCTTTAATTTACAGCCATTAGACTGAGTTATTTGTTGTTGTGGCTCCACTCCGGTGCCACCCACACAGCCTCCGCTGTCCCTTCAGTGCTGTTCTCAGCTGCTTCGATGACAGAGGAGGCTGTAGACTGCCGCAGTCCTCCAGTGCTCCCCGCTCACAGCATTTTTACTGCTACAATTAGAGTAGAGAAAACGTTTTGTGCAGCTCCTGCAGAATCAACAAAAGCTACCTATTAAACACCTCTTTAGTGGCACTGCTCCTCACTTTTTTTCCTCTCTGAGTTTATGGGTGTTAGAGGCGGAAAGGCCAGTACACTGTCACGACCTATAGCTCAGCCTCCACTTTATTTACTTCCTCTCCTTTTTGCTTTTTTTGCTTTTTTCTGAATCTGGTAATCTTGCTTTATTCTGTGTACTATGGCTACCTTACCTCTTCCTTTTCATTTTGTTCTTTACCTCCAATTACCTATTCTCCTCTTTTTTCTCTTTCCCTTTAATCGTTGTTTTTATACACCTCCTTGCTCTTCTTTTAATTTCTTTTTCATTGTTTATCTCATTCCCTAGTTCTTTTCCTCATCTTTCTCTGCTTCCCTTCTTTTCCTTATTTTTTCTTCCTATTTTCTTTTTCCTTTTGTTTTTCCTGCCTTCCTTCCCTTCTCTTTTTATGTATTCCCTATATATTCCCTTCTTTCTCTTCTTGTTTGTTCCCACTCTCATTTCCTTATCTTTCAAACTTCTTTCCTCTTTATCTCTTTCCCTGTTCTCTTGCTTTCCTTCCACTCCTCTCATTCTCTTTCTTTTGCCCCCACCGCACTTCTCCTCTCGTCTCATTTCCATTTCTGTCTCTTCCTTCTCCCCTCTTCTTAATCTTTACTCTCTCTGCTCTCCATCTCAGCTCTCCTCCTCCTCCTTTCTTCCTGTCTCAGCACCTTTCATTGCTCTTAACGACATAGAGCGCATACATCAGCCTCACTAATTAACTCATAAATCATCTCTATGTAGTTGGAAAGTTGAAATGTCTGGCAGAGTGTTGGAGAGCGTTTCAGCGTGCAGTGTGATCCACTTTTACAGCAGATAATTGTTGTGGTTTTAATAATGCATCACTTTAAACCATGTGGGGCTGGACCCACAATTAACAGTTTTGGTTTTTGGTTTTTTGGGGGTTTAAGTCGTCATAAATTTCTCAGTGTGTCTCCTTCTGGGTTTCAGGCCAGAGAATAACGTGGGGTAAAAACTGGATAAACATTTGAATTCAGCTCAAACACCTGACAGAACGCACCTCCATTATTAAAGACTCAATTTACCAATAAAGTGATTTGTTAAAATCCTGTAACATTTGAGTCAAACAGGTGATGGTAATGTGGGTAGAGTGGACAATTAACAAGGGAGAGAAAATTATGTTAGGGATAATATCCTGCTAACATTCAGAGTAACACCCAAGAGTTGTTGCTTTGACAGCCTTGTTGACCCCACACCAGCACTAAGCACCACACGTTTGTTTTTGTTTGTTTTTTAATAAAAAAAAAGCTGCAATTGCTAAGTTAGCTACAGTTACCAGTTCTATATACTGCTTAAAAAATTAAGGGAACACTTCAGCATTTTTAAGTTCTGGGGTGGGGTGGAGGGGCAGTCTCCCCCTTTGGCCCCCACCTTGGTAGCGCCCCTGTTGTTGATAGGCGATTACCTTCTTAGACACAGATGTGGCACAAAAAGGGCAGAAAGAATAACAAAAGTTAATTCCTGATATTAGACACAGTTGATTTAAAAAAACAAAACAAAACAAAAAAGCATTAAGTCTATCTGGTAGCTGTTCTGGAGCTTCCTTTCGTATCACATGGTCTTCCTAAGTAGGTATGCTTTCCCTGCTAAAGTTATTCCTTACTTTTATTAAACGCTGTGAAAAATAACATGTATGCAGCTGATACTTGGGGATATTTCGTGCAGACAAATTTTTCATATTTGCATGTTTGGATGACAAAAAATACTGCGTAATCAACCGGAAATACTTTATCAGAAATGTGTCAACTGAGCTTTGTGTTAGCAGTATTTCACGTAGTACCAGAGGTTTTTCTTTTCAGGTAATTACAACTTTGCAAATGAATGAAAGAGGATCAAAAGACTTACTGCAAAAAATATATTTTTAAGGTTTTTCAGGGAAAGTAACAACTTCAAAAGGTAAAATACACCATGACTGTGGCCTGCCAAGTGTGCTATCAGGGTTTAGATTAAATACATATCGGCCACAAAACAGCATAAAGGACAAATACGTGAGAATGCAGTCATGAGTAATCTTACATGGCCTGCACTTCCACATTCACTAGGTCACACCATGCATCAGTGGCACCAGAGTTGTTACAGAATAAGATTTTTTTTCATCTTACTTCCTTAAAAAGGGCTCATTTCAGACAGAGGATGAACTAAAAAAGGATGCACCAAAGCACAGAATAAGATAAATAAAGATTATTTTGAACTGTGAATGATTAAAAATTAATTTTGATTCCACAAATGAAAACACGGAGATTAAAATTCCATGATTTTAAAACTGAATATTTGGAGGGGTTTTTTTTTAAAACATACTTTTTAGACTTTTATCTTTGTACACATAAAATATTACCTGTGAATCTGCTGTGTATGACTTATAACAAGGAAACATCACCAGAAATCGTGGCTACACTGCAGTCCGTAAGTATTTGGACAATGCTAGTTTGTTGCCTTTGTACTCCACCACCACAGCGGAGTTTAAATCAGACAACCAAGATGTGACTGAAGTGCAGACGTTCACCTTTAATTGAAGGGGTTTGATAAAAGCACTGCATTACCTGTTGAATTTTTCTATGTAGTCCCCCTTTTTTAGAAGCTGAAAATGGGGGACTGCAAATGACTAACAGTTTAATGGCCACACAAGCCCTGTGTTTAAACGGGCCAAGGAACAAAGTCAGCGGCACGTTTAAGCACTTCAGTAATGCTTTTAAAATTTATATTTAGCTCCTGGTTATTAAACGCAGAAATATTCTTAAAGATTTTTCTTCCACCTCAACTGCAGAGTCCAGCACAAAAGAATTGAAACTTGTTAACTCAGTGTGGTTTTGGTGCAAAGTTTCCTTCTTTCTGCTATGAGCTTGCTTCCATACAGTTTCCCGTTGGCGGCCCTCTCTTCTCTCCAGGCTTGTGTCTAATTAAAGAGGGATTAATGAATCACATTGTTAAACAAAGACAGACCTCCCGCTCTAATCAGGCTCACATAGAGAGGGAGGGAGGCCAGCACAGACAGAGCTGGACTGACAAACATGGAGAGCTAAACTGAAACTTGTTTATGGGACTTCCCACTTTTGAGGTTTTGTGGTCTTGGCAATGAGAGGTCAGAAAGCGATCAGACGTGCTGGAGCTGAAAGGCTACAGTAGCTCACTAAGTCTCCACAGCTGTACTGAGCTGAAAAGCAGTTCAGATTAACAGAATGTCCGACCTTGAGGCAGACAGGCTCGAGCATGTCAGCCAAGAACAGCAACTTGATGATACAATGAACAGAGATGTGCCAAAACAGTGGAGTTAAAGGCTGAAAAAAATGGTAGTTTGATCTGATGAATCACAATCAGCTCAGATCTTACCATCCACCAGCTCACCAGCAATTCATTTAGAGTCGCTTAGTAGTTAGATGTTCAGACTCTACATGTTACGTTTGAGATGAAGTCAAAGATTTTGGCCGAGCATTTCCATTTCCATGTCTTAACACTGAAACAAACCCCTAGACATTTATAACCGAGCCTGGCTAGCATAAAATGACCTTGTTTCTTTCATTATCTGTAAGAAACTCATTTTGTTTTGCATTGTAATCAGACTCCTTATTTCATCCCTGAAGGTAAAGAGTCACTCACCGTTTAGTTAGCATAATCAAAATGACTGAAAGAGCACCTTCAGTCAGGGACATTCCCAGTGTGGGCCAGGAAGGTACTGCAGTCATGACAGAAATTCAGTTACAAGTACATACAGTTACATATTTATTTAAATATATTAATTTAGGGACAATTAAAAGTGAATTAAAACTGGTCATAGGAGGTGGTTACTTTGTGATATTATACATTACTCCTTGAAGCTTGTGTACCAGTGACAGAAGGGCCACTCATGGCAGCATTAGCAATTTGTATCCAACAGTAGGGCTGTTCGATATAATGATATATATCGGATGACGATATGAAAATGTCTATCGTGTCATAATTACGCTATCGTTTGTCTCGTGGTGTCGCAAAATTAACTGTTTACAGCAATATTTTTCATCGTTTTTATGGTCACTGTAGAATTAATTTCTTAAAGTTCTCTCTTTCTCTTATATTTAAAATAACCACACTACGGACGGACAAGCGACTGCTTTTATGCGTTGTCGTTAGCAACAACAATCGCGTGGCTCCGGCATCCGCTTGTAGAAACAAAAACCTTTCACAATAAAGCTGAAGAGCCTGTTGAGATTTTTCAAAATAAACTGAATCACGTGAAATAGTATGCAGAGTGTTTACGGATGAGAAGCAAAAAAGAGCCGTCAGGTGCTAAAAAAAATAAACCTTAGAACAGGCTTTTCCCCGCAGCACACCGTGTAATAAATACTCACAAAGAAAACGGCGGCCATTACAACTTATGTCTAAAAATGTATAGCTTCATGCATCGGTCAAAACACTCGACTCCAGGTACACGACGCCCAGCTGGAAACACTTCACACAAGTCGAACTGCCCGAGATTCACAAAATTTACAGAAAATGTAACATTTTTGTGATTTATATCGTTGTCGGGACGATAGATGTCTTATATCGGGATATGAGATTCTGGTCATATCGCACAGCCCTATCCAACAGCACTTTTCCTTAAGGATTTTCCAGGGCCTCTCATTCAGACAGCGTCAGTGTTGTATTTGTAAATGTTTGTGTGATAAAAAGCCAAATTTTAAAACTTGTCTCTTGGTTTTGTAAAATTATGTTTCTCTAGGACAGAGGGCACAATAATCGAGGTCGAAAGCAAACAATCAAAAGACAGAATATCAGTATCAGCGTAACAGGCTGTTGTTGTGAATGTCGCTATGTCCTGGATTTTGGGTTGGTGAATTTGGGCTCTGTTGCTTTTGGCCATTTCTGAGTATTCTTGGATGAGGTCTGGCTGTCATCTGGTACTTTCGGACCGTGGGATTGTGTCTTCTTCTGTGGTTTTGGGGGCTTCACTACAGATCTATTACAGATTGGGTCCAGACTTCTTGGAACCGTAAGCTTTCTAACTCAGATAGTAATGAATCACTCAAAAGAAATCTGCAGACCGCTTTGGGATGAGACCCAATCAGTTGGGGCGCTGGAATGAAGAGAAATTGTTCTTGGTTTTTTAGAAATCCTTGAAAGAAAACGAGCTTGGAAAACTGGAGATGTGTCAGTTTTTCCACATTTAAATCGTGTTAACTCAGCATTTGTTGCTTAAATGGAGATTTTTCTTCAGTAACGATTTGGACTTGGACAGCTCGGTTCTAAGTGTCCTGTTTTGACTCTGTGTTCTTCTCTACTCAGATGA
>VUQG01038552.1:0-11032 GCA_015106755.1 Etia nguti
CCCAGCCCATTGTTCCTTCAGTGGGCTGGTTTCAGTCGTTATGCAAATATACTGTTTATAAGATTGGGGAAACCTGCAGTCAGCTGAGACTGAAGAAGTCACTTGGATGAGTGACGAAACGTTTCTCCCACAAAACGCTACGTCCAGATGAACAGAATCAACTTTTGGAGATATACCTCTAAGCATATATGAGTATATGTTTCTGAGCATAGATGAGAATCCACCAATATAACTCTGACATTTCCCACCTGTTTGACCTTTATGCTAGAAATTTCCTAGTTATGAACACCTTGTGTTTGACAGTTAAACACTATAGCTAATTACCTCCCCATTGTGGCTTCCTATTTCCTTTCATGACAGGCAGTCATTATTGTCAATAAATTCCTTTCCCTTTAGACCATTACACACAGACTCAGGCCTACAGCCAGACCAACCCAAAACACACAGACATTCTCAAATCCTTTCCTATTCCTAATCTACAGCTGAACCCTCTCATCTAAGCAAATTTAAGCACATTATATTCTAATAATTGTTTTCTTATACTCACACACTCCATCCTATGAAATTACACTTAAAATGCATAACACATAAAATGTGCTTAAAATGGTGTGTCTGTAATGACAGATTACTACACAGCACGACTTAACACAAAACAAAGTCTAAAAAAAAAGAAAAAAGTAACACAAGGTTAAACTGATGTCCACTGTGGACGAGTATAGCTGTTGCATGTTTTGTCATTGCTCTTATTGAACCCGTCATCTGACAATGACATTTAAAAAAGATCGACTCAACGTCAGCTGTCAAGCGTTTTTGGTACTGCACAACAAAAGGACTCTACTCAAAATCACTCCCTATTGTACTACATTTTACACTCTCACATTTTATTGAAAGCTCATATCAGATTAAAATAATGAGTAATGAATTCTCAATGGACTGATTAGGATTAGGTGAACTGTGAGGCGACACTCTGTCTTTTAAATTGGATAACGCTCCATTTAGTTGTTTAGGACAACATATATGGATGATATTTGTCCCAAAAAAGGCTCCAAAGTTCAGAACACTTTTTCACTTATGGAACATGTGGCAGCACATCTGGAACTCTTAATGTCTCATTTTGATCGGAAACAGAAAAAGCAGCACTTAAGGGGACAGGTTCTAAAAATCTAGATTCTATCCAGCCATCTGTCACTGGAAATACATATCATAGGGAAACCAGAGCTGTTTAATTTTTTTGTCTGTGTGCTTGGATGTGAGTAACGTGTTGGCGTCTGACAGAAGAATGATGTGCAGTATTAAGGAATTTTATCTCAATGTAACATAGGAAATTGTTCTCCTGTGGCTCTCTCTCTGACTTACTCTCCTGGTGAGAGATTAAGGGAGACTTTTTTTTTTTTTTTTTTTTTGACATGAAAGGTTCTCACAGCCGAAGAATGTCCACATCCTGTCCCGAAGCATCGACGAGCCCTCGGGCTCCTGGATGCAGCAGGGACTGTTCTCTGTTCCTTTTAGGAAAGAGCTTCACCGTGCTGAATTACTTATTAGTCTCCATTGAATGTCGTACCGATGTAACTGTAATACTCTACTATCTAGCTCACTGCAGAGATGTTATATAAATGGTGTGTGCTTTGCATTCCAGTTGGCAGCTCTGTGGAAACGACACTCTGTGTTTGTGCTTGGAAACATAAACTCCCACTGAAAAAGAGGAGGAGCAAAATGCAGCACGCGTGTCATTTAGGACAAATGGGACAAATGCCAACCGAGTCACCTCAACTCTCAATGTTTGATGTCCTCTGTTTGTGTTTATGTCAAACAGCAGAGCTCCATCTTCCATTCCTCAGTCAGGAAGCCAGTTAGCTGTCATCAATCAATCGAATCAATCATCTGACAGCTACTTGGCTAACAGGTGAGGTACGAACTTGAGTTCGACTGATATGGGAAGACTAATCAGCATTGGTCAGTATTCTGCACCAACAATCAGTTCAAGTTCAAACGGACCTTTACAGATACTCAACAATGAACTGTCCCCTGCTAGGAAGTTAACCCTGTACATACTCCAGGTCATCAGTGACATGGTGAGGGTTAGGGGTGGGATCTATCCCTTTCTGTGCTTAATTAAATCTAATTTATTTATTTTAACTTATTGTTTTGTTTTCTCGTTGACTTTATTTGGAATATAGGTTTCTGAAAATGTACTTGCTTTACATGGGGTCAGAAAACAACCCAACCTGTACACTGACCATAAAAGGTGATTTGATAGATGCTAATTGGTTAAAATTAAGATTGGCTACAGTCATGAGGAACTTATTACCATTTACAGATGTACAGAGTATATTTACAGATTTACTTCTTGTTGTGAATAAATAAAACCCAGAAAGGAGTCTAAAAACTCCACATCAGTGCCCAAGTATCAGTCTAACCCAAGATGAAGCTAATCAAGAGCCAGAAATCATGACTGTGAACTTCACCATCAGCCATTTAACAGTAGGTCTGTCGTGTTTGTCTGCCAGGAACACCTCCAGGACAGATGAGTTCCCAATCACCTTTTCCCATCAGAAAATAGACGATATGCAGTCTTGTATATTTGTGTTAATATGAGACGATATGCTCACATTTTACAGTGGGATCTGCTGTACATTTATCCAGTCAGCCTCTCTTGCTGGCTGCAGGCTGAAGTCGACCATGGGAGAGTTTTGAGATTTAAGCTTTGATTGGTTTCCGTTTTCCATCATAAATATTGTCTTTGTACATTAACATATACTTTTTATGTTCATATACTGTTTAACTTTACCATGAACTGTCCTGGCAAAGTAATAAAATATATTTATTTTAAACACTGGTGTGCGCACATGCTTGAAGAACTTGATGAACAATAAGCCAGAAACAATGTTGGACCTCAAATTACTCATTTAAATGGGCCTGTACTTGTATAGCGCTTTACTTAGTCCCTATGGACCCCGAAGCGCTTTACACTACATTCAGTCATTCACACACTGGTGATTGCAAGCTACATTGTAGCCACAGCTGCGCTGGGGCGCACTGACAGAGGCGAGGCTGCCGGACACTGGCGCCACCGGGCCCTCTGACCACCACCAGTAGGCAACGGGTGAAGTGTCCTGCCCAAGGACACAACGACCGAGACTGTCGGAGCCGGGGCTCGAACCGGCAACCTTCCGATTACAAGACGAACTGCCAACTCTTGAGCCACGATCGCCATGAAAAATTTAAAAATCAACAGATATCCTCCTCTGAGAAGCACAAATATCACGTCCATTTTACTATTCTTCCAACATTATTTCATACTTTTCCTGTTCTGAGTCACTCACATTGTTGTATAAACCAGTCCACACAGAACTGTGTTAACTGGTGACAGTTTTTCAGTGTTTTAATTTTATTTATATAGCCCTAAATGACAACAGTCACCTTAAGGCACTTTATATTGTTAAGCACATCTAGAGCATCACCTCTCTAGTTTACTTCTGAAAGGTTAGCTAAAAAGAATCAGATTAGCCACCTTCATATGTGACAGCACATTAAACAAACAGGAATTTAATAGAGGTAACAGTTTCCTTTGCCACAGTTAGTCTAACAGTCAGTTACTGCAACAAGTGAGTCTCGTCATCCTAAATTAAACAGCATGAAAACCTCATGTAGTCACAGGTGACTGCAAATACTCTGGGTATCCTAACAGTGATTGTAAAACTGTACTAGATGCACATTGTATCAAGTGCTTTTCCCCCTTCATATATTGGTTGTGTAACATTAGCATCAATTTTAAATAAGAATTTAAAATGAGCAGACACTAAGATTTGTTAGCGTCAGTGTAAACTGATGGAAGCTGTGATTGTCGTCTTAGGCAGCGGCTCAGTAATAAGAGAATGAAACCAGCAGACTCAGGGACATTTCAGCATTTACTTTCAACTTCATGTTCCAAAAGGTACATATTATTTTAACAATTAAAATGTGCTAAAGCACTGCATTCTAAATTTCTAAAAGCTGCTTCAGACAAATACAGAACATTTCAATGAGCATAAAAAAGAAACCTGTATATGTATAATAATAAAAAGTGTAAAACATCTACACATTAAAAATCATTGAACATCACCATTAATGAAAAGAAAATGTAACAGGAAATGTACAAAAGTCTGTGGGGAAGAGGAGGAGGAAGGGCAAATTTCTATACAGGTGGCGTTTGTGTGACCGCGGGCTACTTTAATCAAACATGTCATCGTCATCTTCTTCCTCGTTCTCCGACTCGTTGAAGTACTTCACCTCCTTTTTGGCGCGGCCCGGCCGGTCACGGGTCGGAGCGCTCAGGCCACTCATGCTGTTGCTGTCGTCCTCGTCCTCTGATGGAGGTTTCTGAGGCTTCTGCACAGAATGAAACCCTTGTGTTAACCATTCACGTCACTACGTAACTCGTTACGCAACACGAGACTCAGACGCTTTATTCAGGTTAAAGAAGCAAAACCATAACACGACTACATTATACTTGTTATGAATGAAGAGAGGAAATATTAACATAATTCACTCAATTGACAGTTCTCATTTATTCCACCCTGGCTGTATTATGTGTGTTGTGTTAACTTTATACTCTCTGCTATACAGATCTGTCCAAAGGTGAACTCACGTAAAACAGCCTCCCACAATGTGTCAGTCAAGTACTTCAGGCTTCTGTGCTTGGATGACTTTTTAGCACTAAGGATACTAAAATCCCTTCTAGGTTTTTGCTTTTATATATAAATACTGGAGGTGGCCATCGGTAGCCCTCATGCACCTGTGGTATCAAAATCTTACGTCGCCTTCTTCTCAAGTTATCACATTCACGAGACTAATAAAACACAAACTCTGACCTTGACGTTGAGGTCATCGAGGTTTGAACTTGTCTCATATCTTTAGTAGATACACCTGTGGTGTCAGTTTGAAACTCCTATGCTACCTCATTTTCAAGTTATCGCATTCGCAAGATTTTCAGCAAACACGACCTCTGACCTTGAGGTTGAGATCACCCAGATTCACACTCGTCTGAGATTTTTTGGTATTAATTTGAAGCTGCTACATTCACAAACTTGGTAGTCCGTGTTGGCTGATGGTGTAAAAACCACTTTTATAAACGGAAAATATACTTCAGTGGAGATTCTTTGCTAGAAATTAACTTTTGATTTATCTTTCTCAAAGCTTTTTAGTACTTTTTTCCTCTCACACAAAACCAACCTAAATTCTTTTTATAGCATAACTTATCAAACTTATTTTAAAATGTGTATCTGTTCCCCAACTCCACCTGCCCTTTTTTTAAACTGCTTGTCATGTTAAGAAGATGGATGGGAAGGTGGGGTACCACCTGGATAGGTCACCAGTTCACCGTGGCCCTGCTTGCCAGAATCACACAGTAAAATATTGTCTCTATGCACTTACTCTCCCCGGAGGCTTTGCAGTTTTCTTCATGGGGCTGTACTCGTCTTCAGAGCCAGAGCCCTTCCTCTTCCTCCCCCGGCCTTTACCTGCAACAAGTTAACAAAAGCTCAATACCAGCACTATGATTTTTTTTTTCTTTCACATTTCTTCTTCTTCTTCTTTTATTTGTGCATGAGTGCTTTACCTTTAAGAGCTGGTGCTGGCTTCTTAGAGCCAGTATCAGAGTCAGAGTCCCATATGGATTTATCGGGTTTTTTTGCTTTTGGTGCTGGTGGTTTCTTAGGTTTAGGAACTGCATCAGACGGCTTCTTAGCTGCTACAGAAAACAAACACCTGGTCTTCAAATGCTGTATGCGCATGACTTTACAGTCACTTAAAGCATCAGCAATAACTGTGTGCCAGTCACTTATTGCTGATGCTTTAAGTGACTGAGCCTTTGCTTTGATGCATCAGCAGCATCTTGATACAAAATAACAGACTGTCACTGTGTGGTAAGGAGTGGATTGCTCTGTTCTGGACATACTTACCTTTCTTTGCTGGCGATGCTTTGTCAAATGCAGAGCTGCTGGAGTAAGTGGAGAACACTGGGCTGTTGTCATTGTCGCTGTCAGACTTGGCTTCATCTACAAGAAAAACAAGCATTTAGCTGCTGTTGTGTCTGTAGGTCACTGATAGATCAGGCCGTTTGTATATCATCCCCAAATCTGCCCAGACTTCTTTTAATAAAACCTCACCACAACACATCCCAACAGGTGCTCTATTAGACTGAGATCTGGGGACTTTAGAGGCCATTTGAGTACAGTGAACTCGTCGTCATGTTCAACAAACCGTCCTGAATGATTGGAGCTTTGCTGAAAGCATCCACCAGAAGATAATGGGATAAACATGGTCAGCAAAATGCTCAGTTGGCCTGTGTCGATCCTCAACTCATAGTAAGAGACCCAAAGAAAATATATTGTGACACCACCACCCTGAACCATTGATGCAAGCAGGATCTTTTGTGTTGTTTACATCAACTCCTGACCCTGCAGTTCAAACTGTGTAGCAGGAATCGAGGCTCATCAGACCTGGCAATGTTTTGGTTCCCCCAATCTTATTGTCCAATTATGGTGAGCTTGTGTTAATGAAAGCCTGTTTCCTGTTCTTCACTGACAACAATAGCACGGGCTTGATCGCCTGCAGCTGTACCCCATCTGTTTCACAGTCTGAAGTGTTCTCAAAGACACAGACTCTGAAGTGATACTCACCACTTTCATTGCTCTTTTCAGAGGCAGCTACCTTGGATGAGAAGATGCTGGCTGTGTCTTTCTTTTTAGCTGCAGTCGCTGAACTGCAGAGAGGGAGAAGCAACATATTCAAAAAGTAAGATACTGCGTGAGGCAGAAAGGAGAGATTGTGTGTGTGTGCTCATATCTTTGTGGGGACCAACAGCCCTTTGAAGGCATTATTGAGACTCAAAATGTGGTTTAAGTGACAGGGTTACATTTTGGGTTATGGTTAGGTTTAGGGTAAGGGTTGGGGAAAGCATTATGTCAATTAGATGTCCCCACAAGATATGAATACCAGACATTTGTGTGTGGTGGTGGTGGGGTGGTCGGGTGGGGGGGCAGGACATGCAAAAGTGGGGGAACTGCTGGCAAGCTGTGTTCTTGCACCCGCTTGGGGACAAGGAGGTGCAAGAATACAAATGGTGGAAGTGCTGTAATTATCATTGAACAACTATTCCTAAATCTTACACAGGCTTTTGTTTAGGTGACGTATATGCTTCATCGTTGTCATCATCTTCATTGTCATCATTATGGTCATTATAGCGGTCCTTAGCGCCAGGGAAAGGAAAGTCATCTTTGAACGACCTCACTGGAGAAGGAGGAGGCTCGTCATCTGCGTTCTCCTCTTCATCTGCCTCTTCCTCGTCCTCCTCCTCCTCCGAGAAATCAAACGTGTATTTTGGTTTGGAAGCTGAAAGATGAGAGCAGGGGCTGTGTGAAACCACATTATAACTGCCGGGGATTCTGATGCCACTGTGATGTACAATAATTAGCTGAGTTACATCAGACTCCTGTCAGAAGCTGAGCAGATATATTTAGCCCCGGGTGGTTTTAAATCAAGGAGCTTGCTTCAGATTGAAATGAAATGCTAACCAGTCACGCTAAGCAACCACCTGATGCAGACGGGGGAATAAAGCAAAACATCTGAATGGATTTAAAAGAGAAACAAAAGGGGGAAAATGCACGATGCACAGTGTGAAACGTGAAGAAAATGACAATTTTCATTTTGCACATTTGGTGCAGTGAAATGCATTTTTAATAAAGGCAGTCTTTATTTTATACTTTCTTTCTGTGCCTCTGACACAAACAAATCACATCAACCACCCAGAGGCTGCATTAGACTTTCTTCATGTCTAAACTGTTTCCTTCTCTAATGACAGAAAGAGAAATATATGACATCATTATTCATTTTCAAAAACAATGCATTTATGCTCTGTGGAACATAAGGCTGTAGTGCACTGAACACGAAATGAACATGACAGTTCAAACATCACTTATGACGATCGGAGAGATGACAGTGAATATTCATAGTGACTGTAACCGTACCTGATGCTCTCTGGGACTTGGTCTCTCTGGGAATGATGGGTTCACTGTCCTCTAGGTCACTCTCTGACTTGGACTCATCATCAGACCATGGGTTTCTCTTCTTTACCTTTTTAGCAGGAGTACCTGTACCTTTAGGTGCAGGAGGTTTTCTCACTTTAGGAGCTCCTGTACAAGAGTGAAAAAGATTACCAGACTGTCTGCTGGAGTGTTCACATAATACAGTGAAGCTCATCAGTCTTCAATAAAAGGATGTGCTTTTAAAACTGCAGTAGAAAGCATCAAAGCAGGAAATGTGTACTGTTAAACAGCATCCATGCATAGCCAAATCACACAGCATGATGTAAAGTAGACATACAACAACATACATGCACTTACCTCTATACGATATGCAATTCCACAACTTTTCACAACCCACAGTTCAAACCTCAATTTGCAAAAACTTTGCAACTAGAAATATTTGTCATTTTCAGTGCAGCACACTAGAGCAGAGAGAGCTCAGACTTAACCACTGTGTAACTAAATGATTTCTACATGAAGCACTGACCGGGCTCCTTCTTCTCCTTCTTCACTCGTGGAGCTTTCGGTTTGGCTGCAAAGTTTTCTCCACCTCCGCCCTCGCCACCCAAACCATCATCATCAAACTCCAGTTTCAGTGCTGGGTCTGAGTCACCCTAAGAGGAGAATGCAACAAACTTTTATTCCCTTTATTTGGAGATGAAAGTGTTTTAGCCTCATATTTGTTTTTCTTAGAAAGTAATTTGGGTTTTATACGAGAACGTTTCCTGACACCTGTGTACCTGACACCTGTGTTCTAGTAATCGTGTGATGAAATCTACTTTTAAGTCCACTTTTAAGCCAAAACACAAAGGTTACCTTCTTCTTTTTGGTCAGTTTTTTGGCTGCGTCAGATTTAATTGCTTGCGTTGGAGGCTCCACCCTTCGGCCAAAAGGTGAAGGCATTGTTTCCTCCAGGTTCATCTTCTTCACTTTGGGCTTGCCCACTTTTCCCTTTACCAGTTTGATAGCCTTGCCTAAGCTCTGCTCCTCTCGTTCCTGGGCTTCCACATTCTGAGAGACAGAACATAAAGATGTGTCATGGTTTAAATGTAGCAGATTACCAAAAAAAAATGCTGGTATGAAAATAACACTGGACAAAAGTAGTTAGGACCATGTAAAAATTAAAACAAATCATTTTAGGTCGACTTAAGTATCCTTTGTTCCTCTTTTGTTCAAACAGAGAAAAATGCACCACACAAAAATACTGAAAAAGGAAATGGTTGCCTTATATGGATATAGTGTACAAACTCAAAAAACACATTTCTCTTAAAAATTAAGAAGTGCAAATGTGAACAAATCAACTTGTTAGAGATATTCATCTCCACTTGCAAAAAACAACAACCCCACAAAACAAGAAAACTGCACCAAACACCACAATAATGCACAGCAAGGCCAAATGAATAAGTCTTCTCATCAGATATTGATGCTTCTTTCCTATGTAACACAAAGATAGGAGAAAGATGTTTGTTTTTTTAACTAGTTAAGCACCCACGCCCAGAAAAATGGGGGCAAAAGGGAGGAGATCGCGTTTAATCGGTTATAACACGAGGTCAGAAATATAAGCGCCAACATGAGTAGTGTCCACAGAAACCTTTGAATCTCAGCTAAAAGCTCATGTAAACCATTTCTACAACCACCAAACAAAGCGAAGACACCAAACAGTTAAAAAAGCAATTACATCACCATGAATCTGTGGACAGGTCATATCCATATTTTGATTTATGATTTTCTGGAGTTAAATGTGAACCAAAGCATATTTTCAAAGGTGTTATATGCTTTAAAATACTTTTAAAAATTAGGTGAGGGAAATAAAAAATCCCATTTTTCTATGTTTGAGTCACAGTAACTTTGACATAGTAACATCTGCAGTAATATTCACACCTCTGATGACATCTCACAAGTCTTAGCTTTATTTTGATACCAAGACTGTTTACACAGAGTTTGTAATTGCAGAGAAATACTCCATTTATTTTGGTCATTTCATTTTCAAGCAGAAAGCTCAGAAAACCCCTGGGGGCCTAACAGGTTAAAGTTAATTCCCAATAAAACTAACTGTAAGATGTTTAACTACATTGCTGTCTGTATTATTGTTGAAGTCCTAAATGATCACCTTTAAAGTGTTTGTGCTAATAACACCATGTACAGTAAGACAGGCATGGAGAACAGCACTGACTGGGAGAGGCTTTGAACAGATGACACACTCAGTTCAATTCCACATATAAGACTTTAAGAATGCACAAGCATCTACCTAAAATCTATTTATTTACTCTATCATCTGCGATATATTTATGTAAAATTATAATGTATTGTTCATCTCCCTTAAATAAACAGGCAGCCTTAAAGTATCAAATATTCATATATTAAAACACTTAAATCTGTCTGTTGTCTCAGTGGCTGATGGTGCCCCACAGGCCACAGTGTGAGCTTGAAGCCATTTTATAATGTTTAAGTTGTTTAATGTGTAGGTGCTCACGATAAACAGATTTTGAATGAAAGCCGGGGAACTTCGGTAGCACAAAAAAGTGTCTATTCTTTGTGCCCATGTGGATCAGTCCCTCTTATTACCATTATTTCCTTAAGCTGGCTGGTTAAATATCAGACTAACATTTAAAGCTTTCACTTTAGTGAAGTAACTCACATCACTGCTACTGCTAAGTAATGTTAGCCAAGTTTACAGCATATTCCATAAATCACCGTGCCATAACTAACTACTATAATAGCGCTGCCATACTGCTGGCACTCAGTGCATTTCAATCATTTCTCCAGCAAGTTTGATCGCTAGCAAAATAATAATAATGATATTTTTAAATATTAGCATGTGTTATGTACACACTTGAAAATTATTTACTAGGACTCACCTGTCATGTGACTCAAGAGTGCAAATTCCACCAGTGTCATTTTCCATCAAACACTCATTAAAACAGCAACCTCCAGTTAGTGCACTCATCCCCGACTGTTCGGGGGAGGGG